>JAUIMM010000033.1:3877500-4112500 GCA_031769625.1 Taudactylus pleione | reverse complement strand
AAGCCTCTAAAGCTCTTTTCAAACAACCAGATGGTGGAAGCCTTCATCAATGGACAAAGAGGCGCTATAAGCAGGCGCGTGATAATAGAGATATTAGCATTGATATCATGGGCAGAGAATAACCAAAGATCCCCAAGCACCTCAAGTAACGGGAAAAGACAACAGGGTTGCAGATGACGTTCAGGCAATATCAGATCCACCCAGGAGAATAGGAGTTGCACCTTATGTTTGAACAAATGAGTCAGAAGTTTGAGATTACCAACTAGTCAAAACATCAAAGTAAAAAAATTCTACTCTCATCAAAGAGAACGAAAAGCGACTAAGAAGCATTTTCGGCAAAAAATAAAAAAAGACGCCTGACGCTAGAAAGAGTCAAACGGGACCTGGTGCGCCGAGAAGGACTGTTTGGCGCGACTGAAGTAATGATGTTTGAGGGCACTTCTGTATGGCTGTATGTACACTATCTGTACATGCGCTTTTTATAGGAATACATTTACACCCGCAGTGCTACCAAAGCTGCATTAGCACCATATATATTTATATTATGTTAGTCTTATTTAGGATAAGATACATTTATTAGCTAAAAGAATTCCCGCTGCACAGATTAGAAGGGTTTTAAATTTATGTAATGGCAGGTTCGTGAATCAAGCACATATGAATAATAACATCATTATAATGAAAGAGTTTTGTTATTTACTATAAAATTACATTTCAGATTTCCAGTTAGACATTCACTTTAAGTGCTTTAGAAGCGAAGGAATCTTAAAACTAATGGCATTAATTTCAGATGATTGCTTTAATTACCATGAAACAAATAGAGTTTATTAACCATTTACCGACTGCATGTGTTATTTTTTTCTCCTTCATTAATTTCCAATTACATTACAAACTTTAATTTTACTAATAAACAGTCAAACAAAAAGAACCATAATTCTATATTATTTTTCTATAGGACGTGACCAGCTACCATGGACACATGATCAATCCCGCCAGCAGAAGAACACTGTACAACTGGGGGCTTACTTGTAGAAGAAATATACACAATTTTGGCGGATAGCAGGATGGCACGTAGACCGGACGCAAGTCCAACTGCCGGCATATCCCCTGAATATCAGCAAACAGAGCATGATCGCTTAGAAAGCAACTGCAGACTGTGCAAAAGCGCGACCATGTATATACACAAAGATGGAGAGTGCAGACAGACTGACCTGTCCGCTGACGGACCGCGCATCCTGTTAAAATGGGTGACCTGAGTGGCAGTGACCAGGTAAAAATACGGAACTGGTTTGTCTTGTGGGAGTGCCATGTGCATGTAGGCAGATTTATGTGGCCCATACGTCTAGGCTCTATCAGGAGAATTCCAAGATCTGCTGGGGTTTGGACAATCTCGATTCCCCCGATTTCGACCCAGAAATGTTCGGAAACTGGCGAGTCGGCCATTTTGAACATGTTGAATTTCCTGGATTCAATGAGAGGTTGTGGATCATTGATCTGAATGCCAATTGGTGGATCGAATCAGCGTCAGCAGAACAGGGGAATGCGGCCCATGTGAAATGCTCGTTTGAAGTTTACAAAGACGGGATGTCTATTTCAGACAGATCTGTTGCACTCAACACAGGGGCGAGTGCAAGCCCCAATACTAACAGTGACGTCTGCAGAAGGAAAAGCAGTGGGCGGCTGGCATGCAGATGCGCGGATACTCAGCATAGACACACGGGAACTCTCGTCAGCATCGGGTATTAGGAAGATTGCTGCAGCAGTAATGAAAATTGGCAGCAGATGACTCAGGCTCAGAATCAGATTTATAATATCATTTTAAAGTGCTCAACATAGATACAAAATGCTACCTGCTTTTTGAACAGAGCAGATCTGTAATCACAGTATAGTTAACCGGAATTCTCATACCCATCCTAGTTTTCTGCATATAAACAATGGTGCACTACCACTTTCTCTTGCTGTGCATGCTGGTTGTCATCCATTTAATATATTATTATATTTTTTTTCGTTATAAGCACCCGGTTGTGAAATCATATAACAGACTGGAACATAGAGTAAATCACGCAGCCCTTACTGGTCACTCTATTAAGGGGTGAAGCCAGTCAGCAATTCGCACCCTGTATTGGCAACTGACATTTGCACTGCGTCACAAAGTTCCACTAAACATCAATCAATTATTATTTATATTCATGCGATTCTACTGGTGATATTGACATCTTGTGGAAGGAGGTGAGTGGATGGTTTAGACGTTGGTTAGGACATGAATTCATTCCAAACGACAATATGAGATATGGTAAGAACTTACCCTTGTTATCTCTATTTCTACGAAGTCCATAGGGTTCCACAGGATACCTTGGGGTATAGGTGTGACGTCAGTCGCAGGGCACCAAAGAGTTAAGCTTTCAGCCTCCCAGGATGCACTAGGTCCCCCTCCTATACCCCGCCCCCAGGCCAAGGCACCTCAGTTAGTTACCAAGCCATAGGCCGGAGGAGGAGAAGGAAGAGAGAGAACAAAGATCTGGACACATACAAGAATCACATTCTCACCAGAGGGAGACGGAAAACCGGTGACCAGAGCAAAGCCCATCTGCAGCACAGGTGCGACAGGGCGGGAGTCCTGTGGAACCCTATGGACTTCGTAGAAATAGAGATAACAAGGGTAAGTTCTTACCATATCTCATATTTTCTACTTCAGGGTCCATAGGGTATCCACAGGATACCTTGGGGATGTCCCAAAGCAGTATCCTTTAAGGGTGGGGACGCTCCTGTGCAGAAAGGAGAATCCGCCGCCCGAAGGAAGCATCCTGAGAGGCGAAGGTGTCAAACCTGTAATACCTCACGAAGGTATGGACAGAAGACCACGTAGCAGCCTTGCAGATCTGAACTGCCGAGGCACCACGTCAAGCTGCCCACGAAGGACCCACAGACCTAGTGGAATGAGCCTTCAGAGAAGGAGGGACCGGTAGGCCTTCATGAAGATAAGCTTCAGAAATAGCCATACGGATCCAGGCTGCCAAAGTTTGCTTTGAAGCAGGCCAACCCTTTTTACAGAAGCCATAGAGGACAACAAAGCGTCCGACTTCCTAAACAAAGAAGTGCGGTCCACATAAGTCCTTAAGGCCCGCACAACATCCAAAGAGGCCTCACCCACGGAAAGACCCGGTGAGTTAAAGGCCGGAACAACTATTTCCTCGTTAACCTGAAACTGGGAAACAACTTTGGGGAGAAACTCGGGCCGAGTGCGGAGCACTGCCCTGTTCCCATGAAAAAAAAAACCAAGAAAGGGGGTCTACAAGAAAGAGCCCCTAACTCAGAAACACGTCTGGCTGAAGCAACGGCCAGAAGGAAAACAGTCTTAGCTGTTAGCCATTTAATATCCACTGAGCCCAGTGGTTCAAACGGCGGTCCTTGGAGAGTCCTCAGGACCACAGCCAAATCCCAAGGCGCCACAGGTGGAACAAAGGGCGGCTGAATACGGAGAACACCTTGCATAAAGGTGCGCACATCCGGGATTGTAGCAATCCTACGGTGAAACCAGACAGATAGGGCCGAAACCTGTACCTTCAAAGAAGCAAGGCGAAGCCCATGATCTAGTCCCGCTTGCAGGAAGGCGAGAATCCGAGACAGACGAAACTCCCGCGGTGCATAACCTCTCGGTCGACACCACTGGAAGAACGTATGCCACACGCGATGGTATATCCTCGCGGAAGACGGTTTCCGAGCTCGTAACATGGTACACAGCATAGAGCTGGCAAACCCCCAGGACCTCAGCATGGCCGTCTCAACAGCCACGCCGCCAAAGACAGCCGAGTCAGGTCCGGGTGAAGACAAGGACCCTGAGACAGAAGGTCCGGTCGTAGCGGCAACCGCAGAGGACTGTCCACGGACAGACCCTGAAGGTCTGAGAACCAGTGCCGTCTGGGCCACGCGGGAGCTATCAACAGGAGCGTCCCTCCTTCCTGTTTGAATTTCCGGATTACCCGTGGAAGAAGGGAGACCGGAGGGAACAGGTATGCGAACCTGAACGTCCACCGGACGGACAGAGCATCCACCAGAGACGCCCCTTCGTCTCTTGTGCGAGACCCGTACACCGGCAACTTGTTGTTGTGCCGGGACGCCATGAGGTCGATTTCTGGAAGACCCCACCTGTCCACCAGTAGTTGAAAAACGTCCGGGTGCAGGGACCATTCCCCTGGATGAACGTCCTGGCGACTTAGAAAGTCCGCCTCCCAATTTAGCACTCCCGGGATGAAGACCGCTGATATGGCCGGAAGATTGCGCTCCGCCCAAACCAGGATCCGAGAGACCTCTACGAGAGCCGCCCGACTGCGAGTTCCTCCTTGCCTGTTTATGTAGGCCACGGTGGTAGCATTGTCCGACTGGACCTGCACCGGGTGACCCTGGAGAAACCGCTGTGCCTGCAGGAGAGCATTGAAGACCGCACGGAGTTCCAAGATATTTATTGGAAGCTCCGCTTCTGTCGGTGTCCACCTGCCCTGGAACAAGTGTGGACCCGAAACTGCTCCCCAGCCTCGAAGACTGGCGTCCGTTGTCAACAGGACCCAATTTGGAACCCAGAACGGACATCCCTTGTTGAGGTGGGTCATCTTTAGCCACCACGCAAGGGACAGGCGAACCTCCGGGGTGAGCACAATCGTCTGGAACTTCAGAGACTGAGGCAGCCCGTTCCACTTGGACAGGATCAGGTGCTGCAGAGGTCTAGAGTGAAACTGGGCGTATTCCACCATGTCGAACACCGACACCATGGAGCCCAGTAACCTCATCGCCGAGTGTAAGGACACCCGGCGGCTGTGCAGACAACTGCGCACCCTTGACTGTAAAGCAGAGATCTTGTCCTCCGTCACGAAGATCCTTTGCTGTCCCGAGTCCAATAAGGCTCCAAGATGCAGAATCCTCCGAGACGGGATTAGAGTGGACTTCTGCCAGTTAATTAGCCAGCCGTGCCGTTGCAGCAGTGCAATGGTCAGGTCCAAGTGGTGTAACAGGAGCTCTGGAGATCCTGCCACCAATAACAGGTCGTCCAAGTACGGCAACATGCGGACTCCTTGCAGCCGCAGAGAAGCCGCCATGACCGCCATAGCGTCCTGTATGTCCAATGACACCATGTAGTCCCCAGGTTCCAGCGCCAGAATGATGGACCGTAGGGTCTCCATCCGAAACTTCGGGACCCGCAAAGACTTGTTGAGTGCTTTGAGGTTGAGAATCGGACGATATGACCCATTGGGTTTCTGTACCAAAAATAGATTTGAATAGAAACCCTGGCCCCTCTGGGAGAATGGAACAGGCACTATAACTCCAGCCTGGAGCATAGTGTGCAATACCTTCCGCAGCTCCGTAGCCTTGTTCCGGTCTGATGGTAGACCCGTGGTGAAGAATCGAGCCGGGGGTCTGTGCCGGAAGGAGAGGGCGTACCCGTGAGAGACCACCTCCAGAACCCAAGTGTCTGTCGTAGTGAACGACCAACACCGGGAGAACTGCAGCAGGCGGCCTCCCACCCTGGGATCCCCCAAGGGGAGACCCGGACCGTCAGGCCGCAGGCTTGTCATCTGGCTTGGGGGCCGGACGTCTGGTACTCCATGCCTGTTTCCGGGGCTTGCCCGATTTCTTAGGGCCAGCCTGTCGAGGAAACGACTGTGGTTTGGGCCTGCCCTGGGCCCTAGATGACCGAAAGGACGATGGTCCAGAACCAGAAGGAGCAGCGGCCGACGGGAGACAAGCAGATTTGGCTGCCGCCAGCGTGGCCACAATCTTATCCAGATCCGGACCGAAGAGAACTTCTCCGGTAAACGGCAACGCTTCCAGACCTTTCTTGGATCTGCGTCCGCCTTCCAGGATCGCAGCCACAAGGTGCGACGAGCAGCTACCGCTGCTGAAGAAATTCTAGACACCAGAGTACTAATGTCTAGAGCCGCCTCGTTGATGTAGGTGGCCGAATCACGGAGATTGCCAATCAACTCCGCTTGTTCGGCCGGACAGTCGGATTCAAAAGAAGCCTCTAATGAATCCGCCCAGCGCTCCATCGCTCTGGCAACCCAGCAAATGGCCATAGCCGGCCGTGCTGCCCCCCCTGCAAGGGAATAAGCGGACTTCAGGCAGATTTCTACCTTGCGGTCCGTAGCATCCTTAAGGGAGGACATGGATGGCATCGGCAATGTGGCACTACGGACAAGACGGGTCACGTGAGAATCCACCTGTGGAGGGGATTCACACTTAGCAAAATAATTATCCGCGAACGGATAAGCCACCGCCAGGCGTCTCTGCGGCTGGTATCTTTTGCCAGGTTGTTTCCACGCCTCCTCTAAATGGTCCACCAACTGACCCGAAAGAGGAAAGACTGTGGCATCGCCCTTCACATCTTTGAAAAAGGCATACTTAGATTTAGCCGCTGGGGGAACTTCGTCCTCAATCACCAAGGCTGTGCGGACCGCCCGAATAAGTCCAGGAATATATACTTTGGACTTAGCATCAGCGTCCTTAGTATGGAAAGGTTCCTGATCGTAAGGATCCAGAATCTCCCCATCATCAGACGTCCCTTCGTCATCCTCATAAGGAGCGGACAGAGACGCCACCGGCCTTTTATGAGGCCGCATCACAGACTCCCCTTGCAATACATCCGACAAGTGCTGTAAAGAACTCGTCAGGGAGTTAACCCACGCTGGCTCCTGAGAACCCGGGAGCGGGGAAATAGGGAGACTGTGGGGTACCACCAATTGTCGTGGGAACCCCTGCATGGGTGACGACACCACAGACCTCTGGGACAAACCCATCGGAGTAAACGCGGGCTGCGGAGCTAACTGGCCCACTAAAGCTGTTAACGCCTGAGCGAAACAAGCCCAGGGCGGCTCCTGTACCGGTGCTGTAACCGTAATAGGCCGCGCCATGGACAACACTGCCGGCAAAGGCCCTCCGCGCTACCCTCCCCCTCCGCTAACGGTACTTTGCACGTGGTACACTGTAGCCGGAGGGGAAAATCACTTTCAGACATGATGGCACCACGTATGTGACCTCTCTCACCAATTAAGTATTAAATAGGCGAGAGACCACCCTGCAGCACCGCACCGCAAGGGCTTTAGCAGAAAGAACAGGGACAGTAATAAAGCTGACAGTTTAGTGAAGAATAGTTACAGGCAGCGCTAGCACAGTCACATACAATGCAGAGAAATAACAATTCCTGCACTAACAGCGCTGATCACTCAACTACACAGACACAGGGCCTGGTAGGACACAGCGCTGCATACACAGACCTGAGCCACAGCGGAGGAGAGGTATGCGGGGGGACCCAGACCACGATGCTTCCTTCCAGACTTCCAGCAGCGTTCACCATGCGTTGCAGAGAAGATGGCCGCCGAGGAGCAGAGAGAAGCTGGCCTGGGGGAGGAGCGCTGACACAGGACCAGTCAGCACAGTGCAGAGAGGGCTGTGTGCAGCGGGGGAGGCGCCGGCTGTGAGACAGGGAAGGCGCGCTCCCCTGGCATGCATTTAACCCCTGGGACGCCGCAGCGCTACCGCTCTGCTGCGGTCCGCTGTCCCAGGGGGTAGTGGAAGCGCAGGTTGGTCGCCTGGCTCCACGCTGCAGCCAGTCCCCAGGGAGCCCCCTGCCTGGGGACTTAGGACCATGTGATCAGCGGGGACCCACCACGGGACCCCGCTGCTTACCTCTGTCCCCCTTGAATCCGGCCATGGTCCGGAGCATCTGGGGTCACCGCTAGCTGTGACCCCAGACGCCCACCAGCATCCCCGGATCAGTACCGGCGTTCTGGTACCGGCGGGGTGTAGGGAAGACAGCATGGACGTCAGGACTGACTGTCCATGCTGTTCATCCAGTTGTGCAGCCACAGCTGCATGAAGAATAAGCTTCAGGGGCTCTTCTAGCCCCCACTCCAACAGGTGCACCCGACTCCGGCCGGGCACCAAACTAAACTGAGGTGCCTTGGCCTGGGGGCGGGGTATAGGAGGGGGACCTAGTGCATCCTGGGAGGCTGAAAGCTTAACTCTTTGGTGCCCTGCGACTGACGTCACACCTATACCCCAAGGTATCCTGTGGATACCCTATGGACCCTGAAGTAGAAATTCCTGATATTCCTTACAGTAGCAATAGGCCAGTTATGCATTAACCCTATACGACACTGCAGCTGCAGAGACGTTCGAGAGAAGAGCTTCAGCAGGAGAAAATGTTTCTCGAGTCTGGTAATTGTCAGATCACACAATGTGGTTCTTTGCAAAGTGAGCACTAACCTGATAAACTTGGACTCCGAAGGATCATAGAGAGACATGAGAACTTCTGCATCCTCCCCAATTTTGCAGACAACATTTTTTAAATTAACAAACAAGGCAAACGAGGGCGTGGCAGCAAACTTGGCTTGTCTCTTGATGTCATTCTGTTTCTGGGACTATAGGAAAACAAAAAAAAAATGAAACAATGCATAGAAGGTAAACTAATACAAATAAGAAAAAAAGAGTGGAGGGCCATTAAAAGGTGCATCTATATAAATACATGGAAGTATGTAAAAAAAAAAATAAAGAAATAATAATTATTAGATTTTGTTAGGTCACTAAAATAAGATAAAAAAAAAAAAGTTCTAATTCCCTTCACCCCAGGGATCCCCCGATCCAGCAGGTCCTCCTGATCGCTCCAGTGGTCCAGCCCAGAAACCCTCCCTCATAGTAATTTTTATAAGCTGCAGTATTCTTGACTACAACTATCCTACTGACAGTATGAACCATACTGGAGACATCAGTAAAGGGGATGCATGATAATTGGAGCCTTCGTGGGGACTTCAGGTTGAGATAATGCCTGTAGGAAGTAAATAGAACTTGGTGTTCTATCTTAGTGAACGCCAAACAGTTAGATTTGGGTGCAAACCTTACGTTCATGAATTTACATTAAGCAATTGCAAATAAATCCACCTACTCCAAACAAGTCACAAGTGCCCTGTCCTCCACAGTGTAGAAGGTACAGCTGCCCTTAGGCACCATTAGTGGAATAAGCGATTTTATAATAGACATATGGAATACGCCACTCAGGAATGTATTACTGACAACAACCGTGAGTATTAACTTTTATTCCCTTTGTAACAGAACTGTGGCATAGAGGCGAGAGCAGCAATGATGACACTTTGCAGACAACTACCTGGATCTCATTTAGTACGCTGTGTTCCAACATTAAACAAAAAAAAGGTAAAGACCATTCCCCACAGCTTCTGGTTCGTCACTTCCGGCTACGCCGATGGCATTGGTGAAATTGTCCACAGGTAATTCCTACCAATTTTGCTGTGAGGTAAGATTGTGTGAAAATACTAATCAATCTACGTATTCCAGGCAGTTCTCATATGGCAATATTGTTTCTTTTAAAGGGAACAAAGAGAGAACCTGTTGCCTACATACAGTGGTGTGGCCATTTTGTGTATAACTCAGTAAGGTCCTTGCTGTTCTCAAAATGGCTGCCTGCACAGTATATGTAATCTACACCCTATAGACAGTTTTACATAACAAAAGTATATTTAAGGCATAAAATAAAACATTATTCCTCTACTAATGCAGAAATAAAATGGCAGCAGCGGGGGCAATTGAAGTCTAGAAGTAATAATGTACTCTACCTTTTCTTCTTGAATTCTTTCCTCAACTTGCTTGGATGCGATTTCATGTGCCCTGAAAAGACTGATTGTGCTCGTCTGTTCTGGATCTAGGATATTACCATCTTCATCTCGAACGACCAGGTCCAAGTCCAGGATCCTGGAGGAGGAGATGTGAAAATATAGTGGGGAGACTACCAATCCATAAAGCATTGCACAAACAGTTGTGTCATATTTACTTCTCTAAACACACTCAGAATAGTTACTACAATAAAGCAATACTATTAGGGGTATTCAATAAGCAGCTGGGTTTACCCCGCACGCGAACCCCCGCAGTCGGACTAAACTTCGCAGCTCGTGGAGGTGCGTGGTAAAGTCTGCGGAAAAGCCACTAAATCGAGTTCGTGCACGGGGGAAAAAAACCCATTGATTCTGCAGTTTACGCAGAATCAGTTAGTTTCTGCGCCTAAATCCCGATTTTTCGGTGCGGGAAAAAGGCCATTTAGTTGAATAGCCTTTCCCCACGCCGCAGGGATTTTTGCCGGTCATGAGTCGCAGGGGAAACCCAACGCCAAATTAAATAATCTCCTATATATCCTGAAAAGTTAAGAATCTTTACAAAACAAAACCCCATATCAAATCCTGCTTTTAGTTGTAAAACTATAGTCTTCACAAGAGGCACAAGTAGATACATCCCTTATACCGCAATTACACAGAACATTTCATATAGCATATTGTCATAAATGAAATCTTTGTGATTATTTCATATAAAAAGGTATCTTCTGCGATCACTGTGAGGAGAGGGGCTAAAAAGTTGAGGCTGGGAGTGCCACGGGCCCAAATACAATATAGGTAAATGATAGATGGATAAGAGATATTTGTAGATACATTTTATATAAACATAAAAAAAAGATACATATATAAATAAGACATATATATATATATATATATATATATATATATATATATATATATATATTCGCTAAATAACCTATATAACAGGTAGACAAAATTGAAAATATTCAGGATAACGTAGATGTTATATAGACAAGAAAGTATAAGAGGGGGTATACAAGGGAGAAAAGATAAAAGAGAAAGGCTAAGAAAAGTAATGTACACAGAATAGAGGACACTGCAAAGTTTAATAGATAACATGTGTATTGTTAAAAAAAAAAAAAAAAAAAGAATGTTTAGGAAAAACACATGCACATATGCTAAAACAAAACATGAACAAAAGACTCCAATGTAACTTCTAACCCAGCTAAGCAAAACATAATACCGGTAGCTAGAAATCTAAATATAAAACTCCTAAAGACAAGATGAAGGTTCCCTGCAATCAGCGGCTTCTGCGTAACTCTCTCTGGCATACTGTAAAACGACTTTCTGCCTAAACCATGCTCTGTGTTGAGGCTTTGTAACACAAAGAACGAATATGACCTAGATGGTGCACAAACATGGTCTTCAGCAGCCTAGGAAGAACCAGCAGCCCTTCCGCTGCTGGGAAAGGGAAGAACGTTTCAGTAGGTCTTGTTGCCATTTGTCAGAAGTTTTTGAACAAAATAAATTCTCAAGATGTTCATTCCTGTTTGAAGACAGAGCATCTGGAGCCTATGCAAACTTTAAGCAAATACGCTGGCAGATGGTAAGGCACAATAACAAACAAGGGTTTCATTAATTGCGGAGAAGGTTAGGCTTTACATTCTATACTCTTGAAAGGAATCAAGGATCTGTCTCAAAATTGTTTCTATGCAAAGCTAAACACTGTCAGAAGAAATGCAAAATTGCCATATCACACTGAGCCATGCACGGGATGAGATATTCATGAGAATTCATACTTTTATAGGCTAAACGGCAAAATGCGTCTACTTACCAGAAAGGTAACCTCCTGGTTATAATAAACCACAAATATTCATTAATTGCTACATGACTCAGTGCATCTTCAGACAAGAAAATCACTCATTCACTAATAATTCAGAAGGTGAAATGGAGTTATAAATTAGAAACTAAATAACTATCCTGCATGTGAAAGTATGGTATGCTGAAAAAAAAACCAAAGTCCTTTTACTGTCTAAAGCTGGGTATACACCGAAAGATTTAACTGTCCAATCTATCTGTTTGGAACGAATATCTGATAATGTATGGGAGCAAATGACAATCGTCCATTTGCTCCTAAACACTGAAAAACAGACAATGGTCGTTCAGATAAATTGGTTAAAATCAGTTTGATTTGACCAATTTATCCAAACAATCGTTTTTGTCAATTTTCAGGCATTTGGGAGCAAATAGCTGATTGTCATTTGCTCCCATACATTACCAGATTTTTGTTCCAACCAGACAGATTGGACAGATGAATCTTTAGGTGTGAACCCAGCTTTAGAACAATGGTATTGAAAATTAGTACTGCGACAGGAAGAAACTTAAACTGTGTTAGTCATAGGACTCAACTTTCTAAATGCATTGGAGATGTTCATGTTAAACCCCTTTCCCCTACTATAACTCCTCCCACTACCGCATCCAGAGGACAAGGCTGAAAACTGGAAGGGTATCTCTACAGTATCGGAACCTGGTACAGTGTCATATCGGAATGGGATTGAAATATCGACAGCTCAACAGCCGCCGGTTCAACTCCAAATAGTGGAAGGCCGACAGTAGAAGATCCCGACACCTGGCGGTAAGTATCCTAACCCTTCTCCCCCCCCCCTAACCTCCCCCTTAGGGGTGCCTAAACCTAACCCCCCCCCCCTTTCCGCAGCCTAAACCTAACCCTCCTGGGGGGGGGGTGCCTAACCCTAACCTCCCCCCTAGTGGTGCCTAACCCTAACCCCCCCTTCCCCTAGCCTATCCCTAACCTTCCACAGGGGGGTGTCTAACCCCAAGTCCCCCAGGGGGTCCCTAAACCTAACCCCCCCCACCCATCCCCGGGCTAAGTGTTATACTTACCCGGCACACGATGATCGGGATGGCGGGGGTTGGTCTTCCGGCGTCGGGATTAAGATAGGAGTCGGTATCGACGCCTATCTTAAATCCTGTGTCGGGAATTAGACCGGCGGCATTGCATCCACCAGTCTATTAAATACACATCCCGTCATATCATGGGATAGATAAACACAAAGAATAAGGATACGAGAGAGAGAGAGACAGAGAGAGACAGAGAGAGAGACAGAGAGCTCATTTGGGTTTTGTCTGCAAAGACGACCCTGTAGGAATACTATACGCAAAGACACTACATAATCTTTATGCTGCGTTACACAACACTCTGCAAACCAAAAGATCTCTCAGAGAATCGGCTCCATGGTATAGCTGTAATGGTGCCAAGCGTTTAGAAATTTTGGCTTTGAAGCACAGAAAGTCAGTTTCGTCTATCTAAACAGCAACTGATTTACAATACAAAAAGGCATCTAGTGCAAGTCTGGTGCAAAACTACAAATTTAAACCTCGACCTGCTTATAAAAAATCATGCAAAGTGCTGGCTCTTACTTTTATCATCGGAGATTGTTTTACAATTAGGATTATTCTACAAAGAGCAAACTGGCACAGAATGCAAATAGCTTTTCATCATATTTTCACACAGAATATTAAATAAGCCTTATTATGTCTACTTTGGCACTATATTTGTCAATGTAGCACATCAAAAACAAAAGCCAAGGAAATTTCAATTATCTGAAACGAAAAATGTCAATAAGCCAACAGGGGGAAAGTAGGTACAAATGCCAGTTTATAAATAGGTAATGTGCCTTTACCCTGCGATAGTACATAACAGCAAAAAGAAAAAAAATCTACAAACCGGTTTCCATAATCAATCCTGGCAGTGATTTTCTTTTTCAGTTCTTTAAGTTCATCTTGTGGGAGAGTTCCCGAGAGGATCTGTGATCTCCACTCCACCAGGTCACAGATCATATTTCTTACACAATTGAACATTTCCCGATTATCTTGCTAATAAAAAAGAGGAAAAAAATCATTGCGTTGATTTGACTTTATAATGACAGCAGGCAAGAGGACAGAGGCAGTATACAGAACCAAACGTTAAGACATTATAGGAAGATGCACTAAGCCTTGGACAGTGATAAAGCAAAGAGTGATAAAGTACCAACCAATCAGCTCCTAACTCATTTTTCAGACACAGCCTGTAAAGTGACAGAAGCAGATTGGTTGGTACTTTATCTCTCTCCAAGGCTTAGAGCATCTCCCCGATACCTTTACCGCTATTCAGCTATAATGAATACCATTAGTTGACATTTTCAAAGTTCAGAGTCCATTAAAAGTAATGGTTGTTTTGCGGAATTCTGGAACATTTCCCGTTACTTACTACGTAAAGCTGGCGCCATATCATGGACCATTCCCGCAGCGTTGTGGTGACTTCTTGCACAAGCGGAATCTCACAAGGTACAACGGTTTCATGTTGCCTACAAGTGTTATAAAATACAGAGAGCATTATACATATAATGCATCAGAAAACGAACACAAAAAAAAAAACAATTTTTAGTTATTTTTATTTCTTTACACTTTACATCCAGAAGGTCAATCCTAACATTTTGGTGATTTGCCAGATTTACCAGGAATAACAACTTGTCTGCCCGATTAACCTTTATGTTATTTCAATACCAAATGGGGATTTTTTTTTTTTTTTTTTTTTAATTGCAGGCAGCTTTGCAATTGCGACCCTTGCAGCTATGGAAATGCAGCAGGAGACATCACGCCCCCTGTGCATTACTTCACCGAGCTGTGTTGTCCAACGCAGAATCTGTTAATCTGCGTGCCATCGGCCGGCTGCGGTGACCCATAAGATCCTGTAGCTGACTGCCGCAGTTCATGGGAATAGGTCAGGAAATCTTCGTCAGCCGACGGAGATCCTGGCTTCTTCCCTCCCCCGCAACGGCGGTGACACGCCTCCGTTTCAGGAAATGGAGAGCATCGCCGCCCCCTCCCCGCCCACAAACGGCAGCAGACTGTCAATCACTGACAGTCTGCTGCCAGTTTGCGTGCGGCCTCGCAGACCCGTTCTGCACACGCGCAGAACGGGTCTGGCGCCTGCGCAGATTCCCAAACACGGGGAATCTGCATTCAGCAGTGCAGCTGAACCAGGCCCACAGTCAGTTAAACTGCCTTAGGCATTAAAGTCTCTTTTCCTCTTATGAAGATGTAGGTGCAGGGGAGCATGTGCATTTTTTTAACACACACAATAAGCGTCAAATAAGCTTATTTACTGCCGTTTGCGGATGACATTAAAGCACAGAAATACATTCAGTACAACATTAAATATTTTTTTTTTAATGGGTTTAATGTGCATTTAAAACAGAAGCACAAAAAGAGAACGTAGTTAGAGAATGGACACTAGCAGATGCCCAATTTAAAGAGAAAAAAATCTAAATTTAAAAAAAGTTGTCATATGGTATAAGCCATGTACAGCATTGTATGGGTTGCTGTAATACTGAAAAACATCCACTGACATTGGCAGCCAGGGACCCAAGTGTTACACAGACATGTTAAAAACCCACAAAAGCATTCCATGGTTTTCATGAGAACTTGAAGGCCCCCATAGAGCAGAGATTGATTGCAGCAATCGTGCAATTTGCAGTCAATGGTCAATAAAATTCTTTCCTTTTTTCAATCGATTGTGGCAGTTCTGCAATCGATTGAAAAAGGGAAAGATTTTTATACACAATCGATTGCAAATTGCTGCAATCAATTGCTGATGTATGGGCGCCTTTAGAGTGTCTCAGCTGTCAAAGTGCCAAAGAATGTTGCATTTTTCTGGCTCAAATATGATGCAATTCTAAAGCTATTGTGCTAAAGAATAAAAGAGGGATAGTGCATGGATTTTCCATCCATAGGACAACACAGCAAACACTATTTACATTCCCGCAGATGGGGCTGGGTTGGATTTTGGAGCAAAGGAAATAAAAAGCAGGTAACTTTGCTCCTGGACAAACCATGCTGCACTGCAGGTGGGGCAGATGTAAAATGTGCAGGGAAATTAGATTTGGGAGGGGTGTGTCCAAACGCAAATCTAGTTTGCAGTGTAAATTAAAGCTATCCAGCATTTGTGGGCTACATGCAACAGCTGCCAGTAGTTGCCCTGCATGCAAAAATAAACAAATACATGTATTTGCACCCCTTACATTGCCACATGGTTTGTCCATGGGCAAAGTTAATTACTTATTTTTTTTCCTTTCTTTTTTTGCTTTGTTCACAACTCAGAAACAGCTCCATAGTCACGATTATTAGTAATACTAGTACTACTAATAATAAAAAAAATAACAACAGCAGTAACAATACATTGGGGTCAATCACATTCCATTCGATATTCTCGCAGGTGCGAGTCATTGCGACAGCAGCCGCGCTTGACGGCATCCCAGATTCGCTTAAAAGTGGTTCCAGCACCATAGGGCGCCGAGCAAAATTAAGCAAATTCGGGCTCGGAATGGGCCGCGAAGGGTGCGAGGTGCCAGCCTGTTGCCGGCATTTTAACACAGTTGAAACGGTAACTCGCACCCGTCACATGGCATAGGATTGACCCCCATTGTGTGTTTTGTTAAGCCCTAAATAATGACCCAAATTCAGAAACCATAAATACTGATTGAGAAAAACAAACACTAAAACAGTTTTCTAAATAGTGTGTTTTATAGTAGGAACCTAAATGTGTCCCCACGGCTATACACAGAGGACTACCTGATCTAGTAGTACTCTAATTAACAAGTGACGAAGGGTGTACCAAGTACTTACAATATGGCTGCAATCAACAAAAAGAAGAGGTCAGCAAGGCTGTAAATGGTTGTTGATTCAGTGTACACGTCTTTATTTTAACCATCGTTTCTTCATAAAACTGGTCAATTTAAAGAAAATTTCTTTAAAGTGAATATTTAAAGTGAAATAGAATATCGTTCACAAGTGTGCATGTACAAGTCCCCCATACCTTCACAAAATTTAAGATGTTTAACAATTTTACATTTACAAATAATAACCCAAACCCGCTTGACTTATTTATTAAACAAAAACAAGAAGCCAAAGTGTAGATGACAATTATAAAAAAATATATATATATAACTATATATATATATAACTGCACCCTTATTACTTCCATATCAAAGAAGGTGTTCATTTGAGCCAAGAAAGTGATCGTCACTATTTGATCATGGGGAAGTGCTGCCACCGTTGTATAAAAGTGGAACCTTTAGCAAATTGATCTGGAGCTTTCAGGTTGCTTTAGCACCGTGCAAAGAAGAAAAAGATATCTACAATCATTTCAGAGAAGGAATTGTCATCGCTCCTCAGTTTGCGAAAGGTAATAAGTAAGGTCCTTTCCAAACAATTTGAAGTTCATCATTCTACAGGAAAAGTTACAAAGGGAGGACAGTGAAGTCAGCTGCCAATTGTCCCAGGAGTGGTCTTTTCGGCAAATTCATTCAAAAATCAGGCCTGTTTTATTACAGCCCAATAGCTATGTACCAAGATCTACTTGCCTACATGGTTAAGAAGGACTGTGGCTTAAAATGGGCCCTGGCATTCCTCCTGTGTGCATGGCCACGTTTCATAGGGGCATGCCACGAGAAGCAGGGCGTAGCCTTGCTGCACACTCCAACATCTAAGCATGCCGGCTGAGCAGAGCGAAGGGAGGCGGAGTTGCTCGGGCAGGCAGCCAGACCGACGGAAAGGCCCATCAGGCCATTGGCCCTTCTGACATTTGCCAGAAGGGCCAGATGACCAGTCCAGCCGTGGGTATGCCTTTCATTGATGAGTATCCAGGAGAAAGCTCCATCTGTACAAAAATTTAAAAAATACTATGGTTGAAGTTTGCAAAGTTGCAATTGAACAAACACAAAACTTCTGGAATAATGTCCACTCGTCAGACAAGACCAAAGAGGAGTTCTTTTGTAAGACATTGCAACAGTGAGGTTAAGATTTAGGGTTGTTTTGCTGCTACAGTCAATGGTTGCAATTAATGAGTCTTTATGCCACCCTTTGGAGTGTGGGAGAACACCGAAGCACCAGGAAAAAGAACAGGCAAACACAGAGAGAACATTCAAACTCTGCAAAGATAGAACCAAACACTAGTGGCACCACTGAGGCATGAGGTTCTGCATGGAAGTCATTAGTTTCAAGTGAAATGCTGGACTGCATTCCATTAACATAGGTTCAGCCCTCAAAATGGCTGCCTCCACTGTGTATAGGTGATAGGTGAACTTTAATATTAACATCTGTCTCAATTTTGTTTCCAACTGCACTGCATCGGCCTCCCCCACTGAAACTGGCTTCATTGGCTCCCATCCCATCCAATAAGAATTTAGTTTAAACTCCTGACCTTCTCTTTCAATGTAAGTAACCCTCCTATTTCTAATCCAGTGATTCCCAACCTCGGTCCTCAAGGCACACTAACAGTCCTGGTTTTAGTGATATCCATGCTTAAGCACAGTTGGTTAAATCAAAATAACTGAGGTTGTCACCTGTGCTCAAGTATGGCTATCGTTAAAATCTGGACTGTTAGTGTGCCTTGAGGACCGTGGTTGGCAGCCCCTACGCTAACCTCATTTATGTCCACACTCCCTAGCGCCCCACTTACCTTGAAAGCCACATCTATGCTACCCTGGTTACTGTCTCTACTGCCCACCTCCAAGATTACTCCCACTCCGCCCCCCACCTGTAGTCACTTATCAAGTCAGACTTTCTACCAGTCTCGCAAGCTTCAAAGGTGCACTCAAAACACATTTTCTGCTCAAAGCCTATCATCTCTCTTTTCCCCAGTTCACCTTCCAACTGCTCACCCCTCCACTTATTATGTAAGCTCTCACGGGCCTTATGTTCATCCCTAGCAGTATCCGTGCTTCCAGCGCTACTTGTCTCTGGTCCCCCAGCCCTTATCACAGACACTGACACCATGTGCACGCCCTTCATTGGGTACAGGCTCACTGCATGCTGTCCTGCCTCTCCTCCCTACGAATCACCTCGCTGCTAAGATACAGCGAGTTTCCTATCCTTTGCCCCTTGTCCGCATCCTACCCAGATTACCGCTCTGTGTCGTTCCCAAGATAGTATGTTTAGTTTCACTGTTAATTTGTATATTCCCTGTACGGCGCTGCGAAAACTACGTGACGCCTTAAAAATAAAAGATAATAGTTGACAACAACATTACTTCTCTAATTATGCGCTAAAAGGCTTCACAGGGCATGTTCATGTTCTACATGTTAATGCTGTAGGCTCTTATGTGAACAGATATTACCACCTAGCAAAAAAAAATATGCTGTACTGCAAAAAAAATAATCTATAGTATATAAATGCCATCTTGTTTGTCTTTTTTTCACCTTCATTTTTAGTTTAGTCTAGAGATCGTTATACAATTCTACCAGCCTATTAAGAATTTATTCTCTGTTTGGGCACATTTGAAAATATTCCAAGACGACATGATTTGCAGTTAACACCAAGATCAAAGTTTTCTCAGAAACTCCAACATTGTTGGAAGCCAATGCCGAAACTTCCAGCAAGTAATTTTATGTTTATGACTATTTATTTTTTAAAATGTAATCATTATATAAAAATAAAATCAACTTTCTTGCTATTTTAGTCCCATAAGTCTTCTCCAGAAATCAATTTTGTAATCAGACTAGGAGATGTCATTATGCAGTAATCAGATGATTAGAATACTGATGCTGAACATATTTAATCTAGAGGCTAAGACAAAGACGGCAACAAAACATATTTTGTGCATACTAAACAAAACTGTCACTCGCTAGTGACAATATGGTAGCAGAGATAGAACAACAGTAGGTGCGCTTTCCCAACCTGTCAATATATTTTGAAACAGGCAGCTTCAATAAACAGGATCTGCGAATCCTGCTAAAAACAACAACTCTGCAAGTAGAATTGAAGCGCTAATGTTTGAAATACCACACAAAATATCTAAATATAAATATAGAGCATTTAATTAGACAAAGACAATACATTCAACATATAAAATGTACAATACTAAAATATCACATGGGTGCTCACTCAAATGGATAAGGTTGTATACAATATGTACCTATAAATGGTTCACTAAAGAGTCCCGTATAATGGTACCTATCCTTATGTGAAAGTCAAAAGAATAGCTCATGTAGATATAGTAAAGTCTGAATAGGATATCCAAGGTAATAGAGCATGATGTCCTTTAGGGAATAGCCAAATAGTACCCGTTGCTTAATGTAATAAATGCTGTTATATGCGATGTATTTACTCACACAACTTAGTTGAAATGGGATGCTCACCGCTTGTATTGTATAGAGACACTCACCGCTAGTCAGCGGGTGTCTACCAGCCAGTCGTCAGGATGTTTCCAGTCACACACCAGAACTATTGGACCCCCGACTTCTGCGGACAGGTCTGGTATCCCCTCGGTTGCCGGGACACCTGTGTTGGTGGGAAGCGAGCGAACGCTCCAGCTTCTGTAGATGCAGTTATGCGGTGTGCCGGCTGTGAAAGGTGAGGCAGCCAGAAGCGATGTCCAACAATGTGTTAGCTGAACAGGTATGTCTGCGGCAAAGAGAGATGGATACGGCCTGAATACCAAATCTACGTCCAGGAAGGGCCGATGCCGAGTAATCCAGCAGCTCCAAACTGGTTAGGATTGGCAGCGGGCACAGCGGGTGCAGTGGCAAATCAAAACAGCAAGCCAGAGATTAAGGAAAGCACCAATATGGAAATCCTTGACGCGTTTCTCCGGGTTCAATTCTCCCGGTTTCCTCAGAAGGAAGAAACGTGTCAAGGATTTCCACATTGGTGCTTTCCTTAATCTCTGGCTTGCTATTTTGATTTGCCACTGCACCCGCTGTCAATCCTAACCAGTTTGGAGCTGCTGGATTACTCGGCATCGGCCCGCCCTGGACGTAGATTTGGTATTCAGGCCGTATCCATCTCTCTTTGCCGCAGACATACCTGTTCAGCTAACACATTGTTGAACATCGCTTCTGGCTGCCTCACCTTTCACAGCCGGCACACCGCATAACCACATCTACAGAAGCTGGAGCGTTCGCTCGCTTCCCACCAACACAGGTGTTCCGGCAACCGAGGGGATACCAGACCTGTCCGCAGAAGTCGGGGGTCCAATAGTTCTGGTGTGTGACTGGAAACATCCTGACGACTGGCTGGTAGACACCCGCTGACTAGCGGTGAGTGTCTCTATACAATACAAGCGGCGAGCGTCCCAGTTCAACTAAGTTGAGGGAGGAAATACATCGCATTTAACAGCATTTATTACATTAAGCAACGGGTACTATTTGGCTATTCCCTAAAGGACATCATGCTCTATTACCTTGGATATCCTATTCAGACTTTACTATATCTACATGAGCTATTCTTTTGACTTTCATATAAGGATAGGTGCCATTATACGGGACTCTTTAGTGAACCAATTATAGGTACATATTGTATACAACCTTATCCATTTGAGTGAGCACCCATGTGATATTTTAGTATTGTAAATTTTATATGTATTGTCTTTGTCTAATTAAATGCTCTATATTTATATTTTGTGTGGTATTTCAAACATTAGCGCTTCAATTCTACTTGCATGGTAGAGGAGATGCCAGCACCATGCAGAGGAACATTTTAAAAAATATATTTTTTACCATATGTCTAATTTAACTATTACAGACTCAACAAAGGATAATGATGACTTTAGTAATTCTGTACCACTTGTGTACCTGCTTATGAAAATAGAGGAAAAAAAAAAACATCTCCATCAACAGATTCTTCCTATGTATCAAAGGGTCAACGCTGGCGATATTGGAAGCACCAGCAGAGAAGAAAGAAAAAAAATCACCTGCTCTTGCCAGCTAAAGCTTCCCTACTTATTTTATGTGCATGGTGAAGCTAAAGAAACTAGGGACTGCAAGCAGCATTTCCAAATTGGAATATATTAAAAAATAAAATTGTTTATTTACATTTAGGGGAGAATTCAATTAGAGGCGATAAGCTGTTTTCATGTGAAAAGTTTTTACTTTTCGTAAAAAGTGGTTATAGCCCATTTCAATTGCAGGTGAAGTTAACACAATAATTCTCCACAGGATTTAAAGCTCATTTTTTTCCCCCACCTCCTGAGCAAGTGAAAAGTTGGGGAAAATGTCTATTTTAAAAAGGTAAAAATGTTGGGACTTGGGGCCTGATTCAGACCCGTTCGTTAGATGCGTTCGCATGCAGCCAAAGTATGCAAATCCCGCGATCGCAAGGCATTAGCACGCCCACTATGTCTTGGCGAGCGATCGCGGTGTGTATTTAGACACCCACCAGCCTGTCTTAAGACGCCCACTTTCCCAAGTCATCTCCAGGAAGTGTATGCAACAATCGGTAACATCAAGTACCATCGGAAGTATACGCAGCACTTGTGGCTGACAATACCCTACCGCAAGCACTGCGAGTGCTTCAGTGAGAAAAACAACCATGTGATGTGTACTATGACGCTGCGTTTTAGTTATGCATTCCTCTGAAACGGCGTTAAGACGCTCAGACACGCCTGCATTCGCACCAGCACACCCCCATTTCCATCACCATCCCCTGTCACCACCCATGAATTTCTCGTCCTGTCACCCTTTCTAGTGAGCTTGCTATGCGCAGCGAGCGCTTCCCGATCGCATGGACTATTTTGCGCACGCGCAATGCAACTTATACGCATGCGCAGATTGCAAACAGCAGCAGGCTACGTGCGAACGCAGCCTAGCGAGCGGGACTGAATCGGGCCCTTGGTTCAGAACCACTGGGACACCCGCCTTAATGACTAATTAGGCAAAAAAATTTTTTTTTAACTAGCTGAATTTGCCCAATAATTACATGTCCTTTTTGGGTAAAAATGTGCAAAGTGTAGAAAAATGGGTAAATTGATGTGGGACAGGTGTATGGGGGTGTTTTATGAATGGGACAGGTGTTTTTAAGATGCAGGTGGGTGTTAGAGGTGTATTTTGAAATTAAAAAAAAAGTGGCTTAAATTGATACAAATATATACTTTTATACTTAGACATTTTTATGTACCTCTCATTTAAGTAGAGCATTATTATACAGAAAAACTATTGCTATTATTTTTTTTTAACGTTTCAGAAAAATGCTTATAACAGCCTTTTGACACAATTTAATAACCCCAAATACTTTTATTATGGCCACTAATAGACCTCTATAACGTTATCCAATATTAGTCTTTTTTTGGGTTACAGGCAGGGTTCCTCATTTCCACTTATACTTCACGAGTGAAAAGCCAGCAAGAATTGTCCTATTATACAGGCGTTAAGTGAAATGTTTTCACGGGTGTTAAATTATCACATATATCCCTTTCGCCTCTGCTTGAATTCCCCCCATAATGTTCTACTAATGTAAGGGGTGGCAGACTTATTGACAACATTTATTTTCATAATTAAAAAATAGCATCAGGACCTCCGAGTGGGCCCAGAGAGGAATCAGGAATTTATCTCTACCTGGCACCCATGGTTGGAATGAAACTCTTTTAGTACATATTTAAGGTTCGCTGATTGAGCTCTTATATTTTTTCCCTGTTAGCTCTAATCTAACTGTTCTCTGCTAAAGGCTGTTCCTTTTAGGAAACTTTTCCCATTTCTAATTATGAGTCACCAACTCTCCCCCCCTTCTCTCCCCTCCCTTTTTCCCAATCCTATTCCCTCCTTTATTTGTATTGTTTTTCCCTTTCTTGTGCTAGATTTTTAATTTAATTTTTATTTGTTTTTGATTACTACTGCTATGGTGTGGATTTATTTCTATACCTATTATTTGTTATGTGTGGGTTATGTCTTATGTTATGCTACCGAATGTATGCTGATCTTGTAATAGATTGTTCTTAAAAAAAAAAAATACCAATACATATATATATTTAAAAAAAAAAAAAAAAAAATGGCATCAGTGTTACTTTTTAAGTCATGGAATTAGATTTTATCTGCCTTTCTTCGAGATCAACACCCCGAACAGTTTGAATTCTCAGGACAGCTGTACCTGGAAACTTTTAATGTCAGGAGAAACTTTTTACAATACGGAATTATTGGCTTGATGCCATTAACCCAACACTTAAATTGAAGCGAACTTTAATGAACAAATAATTATAAAAAAGTACTTCATAAAAACTAAATTCAGATTTATGATGCATTTTCAAGATTTCGGAGGTGTAAAATCCTAACACTATTTTAAACTTCTGTGCCATGAATAATAAATAAAATGATAATCCTGAAATAGAAATCTAAGTGTCTGATTCAAATAGAGGTGAAGTGACGCAGAACCTCCCGCGATGCTCGTCCGCGCACGTTTGTCTGTAGGTGCAACAGCGCTAGTTGTCCTACGCACTGAACTTTCGAAAAATAAGCACAGTGAATTATTACATTTACACTAGAAAAAAAAGTAACGCCTAAAATCCCAAACGTAGTTTATTCATCACTATTCTAATCATTGACAAAAGTAACAAATAGCCAGTACAGAGCAATAGTCCGTAATAAAGAAATATGCATCTAATGACAGGTAATGAAAATGCATTTTGACAAACGATTACAGATAATACTTATTAGTATATCTTAATTATAAAAGAGCAGAAGCTAAATTACCCCTTTCCTTCGACTGTGGCTTCTTTAAGATGAATATAGCTGGCTGGAAATATGCCCTAGGGAAATAATAAATGAATAAATCAGTTATATGAAACTAAATGATTAAATATAACAATACAAAACCTCAAAATGATCACAATAACAGTTTGGATATTACCACAGTAAACAAAACTGCACACACCCTGTGGCCATACACCAAACACTGTATTGTTTAAAATAGTATATTAGTTGCTTTTACAATACTTACAGCTGGACTGTCGGGATGCAGTCAATAGACCGATGAACGAGATGCCGTTGTCTATATCGCGACAGCACAAGCCCGGCACGGGACTTAAGATAGGTGTCGAAATACAGACGCCTATCTTAATCCTGATGCCAGAAGCCTGACCCCCGCCATCAACAGCCGGGTAAGAATACTTCTTAACCCGGGGATGGGGGGGGTAGGTTAAGGCACCCCCGGGGGGAAATTAGGGTTAGGCATGCCCCCAGGAGGGTTAGGGTTAGACTAGGGGAAGCGTGGGTTAGAGTTAGGTGCCTCTGGGCGGAGGTCAGGGTTAGGCACCCCCCAGGAGGGTTAGGTTTAGGGTGCAGGAAGGGTGGGTTAGGCACCCTCGGGGGTACTTAGGGTTAGGCACCACCCCAGGAGTTTTAGGGTTAGGCACCACTAAGGGAGGGTTAGAATACTTATCTGCCCCAGTCGGGATCTCCTCCGTCTGGCTTCTGCAGTCGGTATTTGAACCGGCGGCTAAACAGCCGTCGGGATTTCAATACCATTCCGGACAGTCAGCTAATCAGAGATTATGGCTTGTGTCTGGTCCCCCCACTCTCACCTCCTTCACTGCCATTTTAAATGCGATAACAAAATGAGTTTGCATGTCTTCTATAGAACAGATCAGCAGAAGCCATGGACTCCGACCCAGAGAAGCTGACAAGCTAAATGTGCTATCTTAAGGGGTTGTAGCTCAGAGTGTATAATATTTATCATTTTGAGCTGGAAGATCTAGCTGAAGGCTTCCAATGTTTGGCCAACTTGAATTGTGAATTGACCACATCTTACATTAATGACAGCTGTGGAGAGCCAGATATTTTTAGGTCTTCATTTGATCCAAGAATACAAATCCTGGGAGTGACGGGTGCCCAGACTAAGATGGAGCATGTGTACGAATTCTCCCCAATAGGATTGCACAGTGGTAAACATAGCGAATGAAGGTGTCCAGCTATACAAACGCATTCCCAAGTTGCCACGTTTCAGTTGGTGTACGGTTTCCATGCATAATAAACTCTAAGGACATACTGGTGTTAGGTTATTTGGTTTCTTGCACGTACGACGAATGTCTTGGACTTTTCCCATACTTCCTCAGTTAAGGGACTTTAATCATTCTGCTACTGGAAACTAACTTGGGGAAAGAAAGACTGTCAGGTATTAGTCTGCCAACTACATACGACAGAGAAACATTTAATATGTCCAGTCACATGATAGGAATCCTGAGTTTCCCAATTAATTTTCAATGAATGACAAATGACAGAGCTGTGCACGCAGGAAAGCCACCAGGTGCACCCCAAACTCAGCTTACAGGGCGGCATGTCATTATATTTGATCTTCCTTGTATGGACAAGAGGTCCCCATGTTATGTAATTTGCATTTCCAGCCACAAGGACAGCTCTATTGGGTCAGTGCAAAAGTGGGTCTTTACATCATTCAATGACTACTTTATTAGATACACCTTCTAGTACTGGGTAGAACCTGCCTTTGCCTCCAGATCAGCCCGAATACTCTGTGGAATGAATTCAACAAGGTGCTGGTTCCATGAACATGATGATATGTGCGTTGTGACACGGCGCATTATTCTGCTAGAAGTAACCATTAGTTGGGTAGAATGTGGCCATAAAGCAATTCACAGGATCAGCAACAATACTCAGATGGACTGTGACATTTAAACAATGCTCAATCGGTACTCAAGGGGCCTAATATGTGCAAATAAGTAGTTCCCCATTACACCACCATACTGAACCATTGACACAAGGCAGGATAGACCTATGTAGTTTACACTAAAAATTCTGGCTCTGGCGAATGCATGTCGCAGCGGACACAAAGGGGTATATTTACTAAAAGTGCAGGTTTTTAGAAATTGAGTTGTTGCCCATAGCAACCAATTAGAGTCTAGCTATTATCTTCTAAAACAGGGATGGGGAACCTCAGGCCCATGGGCCAGATAAGGCCCTCAGAATCATTTGGTCTGGCCCTCAGAGCTTTTTCCTGGTAGCCTCATCTGGCTAGCAGGGTGCCTAGAATAACACCCAGATTCTTTGCAGCAGTGCCACCAGGAAAAGTCACACCGCTGCCCTTACAGCTCCCAAGAGTATCCCCAGGATGCTCCGGGCATTGCTGTAATCACCAGCTATTGTGGCCCCGCCCCAGATTGATGTCACATGGAGGGGGCGTGGTCTGTACCGGGCCCGCGAATAATGTTATATATATCAAAATGGCCCTCGGCAGATAAAAGGTTCCCCACCCCTGTTCTAGTAGGTGCTAGATAAATAGAATCTGCTTGGTTGCTATGGGCAACATGTCCACTTCTAAAAACCCGCACTTTAGTAAATATACCCCAAAGGTTCTTAGACCAGACAATATGTCCAATGATGGTGAGCCTGTGCCCATTGTCTCCTCAGGTTCCTGTTCGTAGCTGACAGGAGTCCATCCACTTTTAGGTTCCATGCGCTGTACATTCAGAGCGGGTCTTCAGCATACCACTGGAGTAACTCATGGTTATATGAGATACTGATACCTTACACCAGTCTGATCATTCTCCTCTAACCTCTCTCATTAACAGTGTGATTTTTGCCTACAGAACGTCCGCTAACACAGGATATTTAATAATTTGCACATCGTTCTCTATAATCTCTAGAGACGGTTGTGTGTTAAAATCCCAGGAGATCAGCAGTTTCTGAGGTTTCTGGCACCAACAATGCTTCCATGGCCAAAGTCACTTAGATCTCATCACATCCGCTAACAATCGCCTTTGCAACACTGCCGGTAAATCTAGAAAGATTGAAATTATGTGGTTATCGAACTTCGAAAGCAATTTTCCCTCTTGCCACCATGAACGCTTTTTCCTTATCAATTTCAGAATGCAATCAATCGTAGGGTTTATAGTGGTTCTAGGCTGGGGCCTTTTATCTAGAATAAATTGAGCTTGTTCCATCGAGAAAGTTGCGGTAAAGATTTTATCTTCAGTTTGACCGTAGTTCCAAATTCTTGGGCAGCCTCTAAAATGGAGCATAGTCCATGCTTAGCAGGTTTTCCAGTTGCTCAGTTCTATGTTGTAATGCAAGGTTAGGTCATTTATAGATTTCGTTTGGAAACCATTGGTTGTTTTGCTAAGTGGTGTTTGAGTATCTTGCATTTATCAAACTCCCGTCCACAGAAATGTTGTGTAATCTCTGACTGTATCCATGTCTTGCCTGCGCAGGGTAACATCAATGCTTAAATAGTTGGAACATCTACTGTTGTGAGCTCACTGTGTGTATCCACAAAAGTACACAAAGCTTGGCAAGAAGGTAGAAACAGTAACTGAGCTGACAGGCGATTAGGCTCCACAAGAGATCTGGCAATTTGATTCCAAGGGTTGAGCAGCCAAAACTTTTTTATAATTGGGGCCAGTTAGTGAGGGCCAATACGAATTATATTCCAACCATAATTACCAATACGTGCGATAATGATCCTGTGCGTCGTTTTTAGGGCAAACATGCCGTTGATTGGATCAAATCAGCAGATATCACAGATGGTATAGCAGCATACGTGGCTGAATAAAGGCTAGACTTTCATTTTTAACCTAAAATAGCTACAACAAAGCAAATGACTCTGGTGTAAATATAAGTTTTTACCTAAATGATATAATTGATAAGATACACTATCTAGCAGACTGTATCTAATAAATACCTGCAGCTTCTGGGATGAAGCAAGAAGGATGTGAGAAAAGGGATGCCTACACCTCCAGTCACCGAAGACGAAGGTTTTCAGCTGAAGGCAATGTAAGAAAATGTATCTAACAATCAGTAAACATTGTGTCATTAGGGGATGTAGGTACCATCCCGGCAGTCGGGATGCCGGCACTCAGAATACCGCTGCCGGAATCCCAATAGCAGATGGAATCCGGCTTCAGAATCCCGCCTGCCAGCATTCAGATGGTAAGTATTAGGGTTAGGTGGAGGGTTAGGGGTAGGCTGCCTGGAGGAGGGTTAGGTTGCGTGAAAGGTGGGTTAAGGCTAGGGGTTAGGGTTAGGCTACTTATGTTCAGGCGTCGGGATGTCGCTGACAGTATTCTAACTGCCGGGATTCTGTACCCAACCATATCATTAGAATTAATTGACAAATCCTACGACAAACATTCCGAGCAAAAAAAAATAAACAATTTCACCAAACAAAATAGAAGGTTACTGGTCTATAAATTGTACACTGTGTATATGCCATCTACCATGATTGGGATGTTCCATTTATGATAGGTTAATGGAGAATGATTATCGGAACGTAGTGAATACGTACCAAATATCTATTTGCTTAAGAGAGTCACTTCTATATTTACATCCAACCAACAAAACACAATACATTATCAGTATTATTCTGACTACTTAAGCTAAAACATTTTTATACCATTGCCTGGTATTACATCAATTAACCAGACAAGAAATGTGTGAGTTGGTTCATTTTTTTTATCCTGTGTATTGCTAATCCTCATCAATTATTCAGGCAGATTCATTGTTTCCACTGGCTTACTCTCAAGAATACAGTGACTGTTTCATTACACACACACACACCCCTTCCCCACTTCCTAGCTGCTATTTTAGCACCTTTTAATCAAATTCATAGACTTATTTTGATGACATTAATTATAGTGTCAGGCTGATTGCTATACAGAGATGGTAATGCATTAATTGCGTGTGCAGCTCGTGTCTCTTACAGAACGCAGTTATGGATCCTATAACTTATATTGATCTCCGCTACGTCAATAGAATTAGCATCAGTTTCAGCCCTAACTGGGCGGGTTAGGAGCAGTTTTAACTTGCAGGAATAACAGTTTCTGTGACTGTAATCAGCGCTGGTGTCAGAATGAGGTGTCTCTGCACTGGTCTGTGACAAGAATGCAGAATGCAGTCAGCACATGATTAGCCCAGGAACATTACAAAACCAAAATGAAACCATTTAGCGAGTAATACAGAGATAAAGGAGATGGGGTGGCTTTTTTTTTTTCTTTTTCTTTTAATGGGAGTAAGGAATAATCTTATTTCTTGTAAATTTCACGTATTTTCAAGCAGAATAATGAAGATTACAGCTTGTGGTTTTAAATGTCTTCATTACGGTGCCGGGATAAGCCACCTGAAATGACTATGTAAGACATCTGCAATGATCGTTTAAGAATTCACATCTAGAGGCAATAAGCCATTTTATTGGTTGGTAACGTACCTTTTTAGATTTCTTTCTGAGAGCGTAGCCTCGGTACCATCCTGCAGAGAGACGGTAGCAGAGTTAGAGACTGTATAACATCACAGTTTTGAATTATTATATATTTAAATATGTTGTATCGTGGTTCTTCTTTATGGTTACAATATTTTCTAAGTGCCCGCACTTATTGAAGCCTACAGGTGTACGTCAGGGTCAAGGCTTCAACCCGGGCAACGCTGGGTATCCCAGCTAGTGTGCAGTATTACATTGTCCTTGCCTATAACCTGGATAACTATGCAGATTAGGAGTAAATGACAGTGCAGGCAGCGTATTCTCATACCATTTGGAATGGGGTATATCAGGAGCTGACTGACTTACAGAACAGACATCAGTATAGCTTCCAAAATCACTTGTATTGCAGAAATCACTGCAGAACAGAGGGGGCGAGTCAGCTGTGGATGGATATGCTATCGCAGCTGCTAACATGTTAGCAGCTGCGATAGCTGTAATATAGTAATGCATGCAGGAGGCATCACGCTTCCTGCATGCATTACTGATCCGAGCTGCGTCCAAGGATGCAGAATCAATCATTTGCAATCCCTTCGGACGGCTGAGTGATCATGGAGTCACGCAAGTCGTCCGCCGCAGATTAGTAGCAGAGACCAGGAAATCTCCGTCAGCCGACAGTAGTTCTGGCCTCTTCACTCCCTCTAACGGTGGTGACGCACCTCCGTTTTGGGAAAAAGTGGCCGTTGCCACCTGCTCCCCACCCAGAAACAGCAGCAGACTGTCAATGTCATATGGGTCAGGCGCAGATTCAGTCAGGCGCAGATTCACGATTATCGTGACTTTGCGTGATCCCTGTCACTGCGTACGCAGCTGAATCACCCCCTGAAATCACTCTGCAGCCAATATTGAAGCCCATGTCTAGCAGGGCTGCCATCAGGGGAAGAATGCCGGGACTGGAGTCCTCCTCCCGGACAGAAGGGAGCCTGTCCACAGTGGCACTGTGTGATTGCGATCAATCTCCCTGCTGTTTGCAATCTCCATATGCTAAGCTTTTCCAGGATCAAAGATTGTGGATTGATTATGCGGTGTGCCACGGTCTGAATGTATCGAGTGCTGAGCTGCTCATGAGCCTACCACAAAGAGATGAGTGTGTGACAGTCTGTGTACGAAGCTAGCCCCTCAGCCCCAGAATCTGTGTAATTTAGGAGTGTCCCGGTTTTCTGGGATTGTGTGACAGTGTGTGCCCCTGACGAAGTTCAAACCTAGGCATAAAGGATAAACAGACAGACAGCGACACACACTTTCTCGGTTATTATTTAGAATATGAATATATAGAGATTATATATATATATATATATATACACATATACACACACATCCTTCTTGTGCAATGTCCACTTACAGAACAGACATGTCCAATGTCCATTTGATAGCTGTGATGGGCAATACCTGTGGCCCCCAGCTCCATCCTGCATATTGTCACATGACTCAGCAGACGGAGTCCTATTTGCTGGCTGTGATTTTCTAATAGGATGCTATTGATTCAAAGACTAGCTGTCCAATTAGGGAGGACAGCATAAAAATGCATATACATAAATACACTGGTACAGAGAACAGGAAAGGGAAAGGCTTCTGGGGGATTAAAACGCTGGTTTTAAAAGGAAGAAGAAAAAAAAAAGGTAATTTTCAGTAGGAACTTATTGGTGTTTAATTAAGCAGTCCACACTTGCCATAAATTTATGTACTGGAGCAACAGGAACAAGCCAGAGCTTGTGCTCAGTGCTGGAATGCAGTAGGTTCTATAAAGCCATTTCTGATTAATCTGATTAACAGTACTTCCTCTGTATTGTGCAGCAAAGCAGAGGAAAAAAAACTCTGTATTAGCAGGATTCCAGGGCATGGGTACATATTAACCCAGATTTCCTAATGTGTATGGACAACAAAATATCACATTTCTGCTTATAATTCCACCCAACACAAATGCCCTGTGCTTCTGTAGAAATAAAGTAGGATTTTAGCAGAACCCTGACAGTCAGCATGTATCCTGAAACCAGCACATTATTACACAACTTTAATTCACAAAATGAAAAACACATTTAGCATAGTAAATAATACCAAAGAAACGTGCAGGTAGAACATTATTAGACACATTCAAACCTCACCCTTTTCCATCTTCTACAGGACAAAGTTTAGGCAAAGGTTAAGAGCATAGGACGTATGGTTTAACACCTATTCCACTGCTTTCGTTCTATTTTTGGGTCCCTGGTCACAACGTTGGTGAGTTAATGCCCACAACATTCCCTAGATTAGGCCAACATACATTTCATATAGTGAGGCTGTTCTCACACTGGGATAAGTGTGACTGGCGGGCTCTGGGGGTAATATGGTTATTACTAGATAGAAGCAAATAAAATTGTTCTGCAGGTGGGTACGTTCACACGAGTTGAAAAAATTTACAAAAACCCATGTAAACGAACATTCTTTAGACCAGTACCGTCCACGTTTTAAGGATAGCCATGCTTGAGTACAGGTGACTTAATTAGTACCATAGTCAATTTGATTTAACCATCTGGACTCAAGCATGCATATCCTTAAAACCTGGACTGTAATGGCGGAGTTTGGGAACCGCTGCTTTAGACACTGTTTATTAGGTTTTTCATTCACTTTTCCATGCATGGAGCGTCTTCCTAAACAGTCCATTGGGTCTATTTACTAAGCAGTGTTAGGAGACAGAGTGAGAAGTGATAAGGTACCAGCCAATCAGCTCCTAACTGTTATCTCACAGGCTGTGTTTGAAAAATTACAGTTGGGAGCTGATTGGCTGGCACCTTATCACTTTTCACTCTGTCTCCTAACACTGCTTAGTACATAGACCCCTAAATCTATTAGTGCATGATAGTTGGGTGGGCTGCATGGTATGGACTTGGTATGTTTTGTCGACAGTTACAACGTAATGCCAACGCGGTAGTAATGCTATTTAAAGCATTTTATCCATGTTGGCAGAATTGCTTCAATCATGATGTTAAAGCATGCCAAAACGGTTTAAATGCTTTAATTAGCTTTAGTAGTGCGCACGAATTACGCCGTTCACATGTAACGGTTGACAAATCAACCACCTCCCTGTTCTGCCATTTATAGCTTTTACAGTTCTCTCAGAGGAGTCTGTAAAAAGGTTGGATACACAAAATCCGGCACTCACCTTCATGTGTCTCCAGTATGTGCACTGTATCGCCAATGTATAAATTCAGCTCATCCGGTACCCTAGAATCATAGTTGTACAGTGCTAGAAACAAAAAACACAAAAATAATGCAATTAGGTATATTTTATTGTCACTAGGTAACACTCATTTTTTAATACACCACTGACATACAGATGGCACAAAGCGGTCACCAGAATACGCTCTATAATAAACCCAACAATAGGTAATGTATCACATTCGCACAATCTCCAAGGGCCGAATTCACTTTGCCGCGATAAAGGTTGAACTTAACGTACGTACATACGTATGTGCGTGCTCTCAATATTCAACTATAAAATTAATATTATCAGTTATTTATATAGCGCACATGTGCACATATTCCACAGCGCTTTACAGAATATTTGGCCATTCACATCAGTCCCTGCCCCAGTGGAGCTTACAAATCTATATTCCCTACCACATGCTCACACATATACACACTAGGGTTAATTTTTGTTGCGAGCCAATTAGCCTACCAGTGCAGTGTTCTCCCCAGGCTGATTTCTGCGGGCACATCGCCCGGCAAAAACAGCCTAATGCCCGGCACTTTCCCACGCGCATTCCCGGTCACCCTCGCTGACCCCTGCTGTGGATCGCTAGCCTCTGATCGCTTTAGAGGCAAGCATTCCCAAGTGATGCACTGCGCGGGTGACGTCGTGACGTGCCTGCCCTGCATGCCTGCTGGATCTATTAGATCCAGTCAGAGCGAGGCAGCGGGAGCGCGAGCACCGAGCATGTTAAGGTAATTTCTGGGCTGGGACCAGTCTGGGGGCACTACATAAGGGGCACTATTTAAGCCTGGGGGCACTGCATAAGGGGCCAGCCTGGGGGCATTGCATAGGGACACTACTTCAGCCTGGGGGCACTGCATAAGGGCAAAGCAAAACTACAGGGGGCAACGCATAAAGGAGACAACTACAGGGGGGCAATGCATAAAGGGCACAAATACAGGGGGCACTGCATATGGGGATAACTACAGGGGGCACTGAATAATGGACACTTTTGACTGAGAGCCAGTGGGGGAGCAGCCTGAGACCTGTCGGGCTGGAATGGTAAGGGAGATACCCCTTTTCCTGATGCGCACATAATTGCGAAGGCCCCCACGCGGCTACTTCTTGATGCTACACATCTGGAAAAAATTTCTGGGGAGAACACTGCAGTATATTTTTGGAATGTGGGAGGAAACCGTAGTACCCGGAGCACACACAAGCACAGGGAGAATATACAAACTCCACACAGTTAGGGCCATTTTGGAAACCGAACCCACGACCTCAGTGCTGTGAGGCAGCAATGCTAACCATTACATTGTCTGTGTTGCCCAAAATGCTTATTCTAGGCAGTCCCTCTGTAATTCTGGCTGGTAATACCCACGTTAAGTGTGGGGAAATCTCTCTGTACCCAACTAACATGAGATAACTGTATAAAAGGCTATTAGTGGTCATAATCAAAAGTATTTGGAGTGATTTTTGCATTTTATAAATGACAGTTAAAAAATTACAGAAAGCAAAGTATTTTCAGCAATTTAAAAGGATACATGTGATTTTAGGGGTGCATTAAAATGCCTGTAAGGTGATTTTTGTGTCAATTTAATCCATTTTGAAAATTTTGTAAATAAAACCAACACCTATAACTCCCATCTGCTAGCTTACGTCCCATCAATACAACACTCCCATACATCTGTCCCACATAATTAAACCCAGTATTCTGCTTAATGCAGAATATCACCCCAAACATTACATCACTATTGGCCAAATTATGCTATTTAAAAACTAAGTATGGAGGGCTGTCCCAGGCTTTATAGATGTGGTGCAATCCATCACTGTATGATGCCGCCCCTGTTTTCCGGGAGTGGTAAGACCAGGATCTGCGCCCATGGAGTCTCACACAGCTGGACAGCACCGTCCAACATTGTGATGGTGATCCCAGGCTGCAACTTCATTCGCAGCGCTGGGATCGCAGATGCAGCAGGAGGTGTCAGACACCTCCTGCTGGATTTGCATTTTAGCAAGGACGGAATTGCAAATTGATGGTGTGCCGCTTTGCAATTCCGTCCTCTGCTGAATCAAGCCCAATGTCCGCAAATCGTGTCAGTCTTGGTACATATGTTAAGGAGGTACTGCCCGTGGTCTATCTGCCACAAAAATCACCATATATATTTTAAGTAATACTATGGCAGAACTTTGTTTTGGCAGTATCGGGAAAAGATAAGTGACAATTGTTTTTGTTCTCGGGCTTGGGGGAGGGGGGGGTTGTGCAAGCTTGTGCTTGTTATCACATTGATCAGGTGGGTACACACTATACAATATATCATACAATCTTAGTAGTTTCAACCAATCTGCTTAACCATCGTATAGTGTGTACACCTAATCTTTTGTTTATACATGTTGTTCATCCCACCGTCCCATCTGATGTGGCGCACATCGCATAGTGTGTATGCACTCCTCTGTCCTGCCAAGGGTGTCGCTCTCTCCTCTGGTGCTTCTAGCACACTCAGCTAATGCAACAAACTGCTGAGATAGAGACCAGAGTGTGCTAGAAGCACCAGAGTATAATGCAACAGCCCAGGAAGGAAAGAGTAGCTGCACAGGTTGTGACAGGTGCATGGTGCTAGAATGAACATTAAGGGGGGAATTCAATTGTTTTTTTGGGCGTCAGACGCTGTTTAGCTGTGAAAAAGAAGTGTGAAAAGTCCTTCGTTTAGATGCCCAAACCAGGATATTAGAAGGGGATTAGCCACTTTTCACGTTGGCCATCTGAGTAGGTTACTCAGATAGTCATATCAGAACCACAGCCGAGGCAGGAAATCTGTTTGGAAGATGCAAACCGTGGCCTCTGCACTCCCAGATAATGGGGGTTGCGTACTACTTGGAATCAAGACCATAGTGTACAGGAGAAACGATTAATTGGATACACTACCCCGACACGATATATATCGTGCAGTCGTTCCGCAGTTTGAATAGTGTCTACGCTCAAAATCGCGTGTTCTGGGATGGTATGATTGTAGTGAAACTGTATCGGCTGCCACATCGTTTGTTACATGGTTCAGGTGTGAACCTAACTTTAAGGTGCCCATACATCTGCAACGGATCATTGCGATGCAGGGATGCAATCGGAAACTTCCGATCGCCCACCATCGATGTTCTTCGATCCATCACCGGATTGCAGACATTTGCCATGTCATATGTCGGCGATTTGACGATCGCGGTCATTTTTTGATCGCGATCGTCAAAATCCAACATATTGGATTTCTGCGATCCCGTGTTGCAGCATCGCGGGATCACGACAATCCATCGCAGATGGATGGAGCCCATTACTGAATAATCAGCAGCCAGCCAGTCAAAGTTACACACAGACAGTCATTGTTTCATTTCAGCCAATAGTCCTTTTAGTACGAAGACAATATTCAAAAATATGACATGCCCTCTTTAAAGCAGAAGACTCCTGTAATAACTCTTATTTAATGCTTCTATAAAATTGTCCAATAAACTTTACATGAAACAAAAAGCTGTAATCTAGTTCAACAATTTGATTAGTAACACACCAGCATGTGCCTCCTGGCCATGTATATTCAGAACCTATCCACCCAGGCTCTGACATCACGCGGTTAGACAAGTCCACTTAAAATCGTAGGATGCATGACGCGGTGAAGGTTGGCACATCTGATTGCTAGCTGGCGGAGGGTGGCAATTTTCCCCAGCAACCAAGAGAACAAAATTCAAAACAGAGGCAAACGATATTTGCCCGGGCAGGTCAGCAGACAATCTGTAGCATTATCAGAATATTTTTAAAAATAAATAATAAAATAAAAATTTACAATATTGAGATTTGCTTTAAAACTTCACGAACTAGCTAGACAAATATTTTCTGGGGTCCTTAGAGAACCGGCAAATCAATGTCTGAAATGGCCAATAACATAACAACAGCTTGCAAATAAAATGCGAGATAAAAAGTTCTTTATTTTATACTTCTATGCAGTAGTTACCCAGAGTATCCGTTACAGGTGAATTTATTTTCATCTTACAGGGAGGGTGTCTCTATTACTGACTGAGGCCCTGAATCAGAGCCTGGCTATTTTTTATTTTTTTTAGAACGGCCTCCTGGCCGCTCGCATAGCTGTGGGTGACCACCCACAACTATAGCGAGCGGCCAGAAAGATGGTCGCAATGGTCAAGACCATCGGGCTTGCGACGAGACCCTTGGGGTAGGGTCTCGTTGCCGCAAGCCCCAGAGAGATTTCGGCTCTAACAGAGCCGAAATCTCCCCCACTGACATCACTCGTGATGTCAGTGGGGCCGGCCCCAAATGGAGGCGTTCACATGGGAACGCTTCTGTTTGGGCAACCACTCCCCCGGCCCGCCCACCAAAGGGGGCGTGCTGTCACTCAACATCGACAGCACGCCCCCTTTGGTATGAGACCCGGAGCGACGGATTGCCCGTCGCTATCCGGGTCTCGTGCATGCGCACGACGGAGCCGGCTCTTGCGACCGGGTCTGAATCAGGCCCTGAGTTCTAGCAGACGGCAGTCATTTTTCTGGAGACCAAAATGCACTGAGGCCTAGGTAAACGGCTCAATCACTATGACTTCTGCATTGGAGATGATTTTGTTTGTGACAATTGATCACCAAGTGGCAAGCTATACTGGGTACACACTGAAGCGATATCTGCCTGATATATCATTCCGATTCAGCTGGATCGTTTAGTGTGTACGGCCAATCTGTGCATTTTAGCAATAACTTCCGGTCGGCCGTGCTGCACGGCCACCCATACGATAATGCATGTGGAGCCATGCAAGGTAATGAAGGACGGAACGAGGGATCATTCAGTCCTTCATTACATCGTTCTCATGTGTACCATGGATACAATATGTCTGCCTGTCACCTGCCATATCGTCCGGGTACACATCGCTCCAGTGTGTACCCAGCTTTAGAAGAGCAGTGGGGAGAAGTGCCGTTTATGGTTTTCCCAGCCTTTACCATCCCACTCTGTCCACTGCTTATATGCATCATTATCATCCTTTATTTATATAGTTATTACACAGTGTTGAACAGAGAATGTTTTTTTTTTTATATTTCACATCTGCCACGGTCCCAGTAGCGTTTATGGTCTACATCCTCTATCACACAAGCACACACACTTGGGTTAATAAACCTACCAGTATATAATTTGTACTGTAAACACAGCATGAACGTGCAAAGTCCACACTGAACGTGCTCTGGTAGGAATCAGACACAAGACGCAGCAATGTTAACTACTCTGCTGCCATTACCAATACATATATATTTGCGAATGCTATTAACCCTTTTATATAAAGCAGTCTATCTTTGAGTAAAGCAAACGGAGCCTTAGCCAAAGCTCAAATTATATCTCGCCAAGTACAAACTCGTACAACAGAGTTTGAAAGGGGAAGAATTGGCCACTGACAGCACTTTGGGCCTGGCTACTGCCCAAAGCATCCTTAACATAATAATCTGCCCTGAATGAGGGAGGTGCTCTCCTCCTGCACTGGACACCTGGTAGCGATCAGGCAAACAATAATTATCTCAATTTATCTGACAAAAACAGCAAGTAATTGGCAATGTCAGGTGCAAAGCAATATGCCCAGATTAGTTTGTGTTTGGTGAACCAGCATTTAGAAGTAGCGTGCTCTCACATGGAAGCCTTTACACCTGCAAAGCTGCATGAAAGTCCCTTCCCTATCAGATTCCACAGTGACCTAAAGACAAAACAACATGGCTGAACTCATGCACGTATCTGCATAAAAGGTATTGCGTCTGGATGCTTAGGAGGGGGGAGGGGGAACAAGACACGAGTATCCAAAATCACTAACGGCTACGCAGCTAGCACTCACACAATAGAAATAAAATCGTGGTATAACACAGAATCAAAGGGAAGAGACAAAACTTCATCTCACTGATTAAGCAGTGTGCTTGCAGAACACAGTAGGTTAGACGCAAAACAAAAATAGACACAAAAAGCCTTGGATTAAAGAGACAAATGGAGATAGTCCACCACTTGTTAATCAACACTCCCAAATGCAGAAAACCCTGCCCGGTAAATCTCCATCTAATGTGCATAATTTGTGCCATTTGTGTTCTATCAAACTCAGATACATATCTGGCAGAGGTTTTATAAAGGGATAGAGGGGTAAATATTTCTGGTCAATAAACCGGGTAGCCGTAATTAAACTTCCCCTATATAGAACAGACTGTAGCTTGAACTAACAACCAGAATGTCACCAAACTTGGTAGAGAGACTAATTTGGACATGGGAAGCAGGATTATGTGAAAAGAAAATTTGACAGCAAAAAGTTGCCGATTAGGGAAATATGGTTCTGCACAAGGGCAGACTCTAGGGGTCGGAGCACCCTGTGCCAGCTATCTCTAGTACGCCCCTACCCCACCAAAAATGGGTGTGTGGCCTAATTACTATAGGCCACACCTCCTACATGACATTATTTGGAGGCGTGTCCGCATGGCACGTCTCCAGACAATGTCAGGCTGGGGGGGGGGGGTTAGCCTCACTAGCTGGGCTCCCCCCCCCAGCCCTCTCCCGTCACTGAATGGATGCCGCGCGCATCCATTCAGACTCCAGGGTCCAGCACCGCCACGGCGGTGGGGTCCCCAACCTCCCGATTTGACCACCCGCGGGCCACTTCGGCCCACGGATGGAACAGCGGGACAGTACTGTCCCTCTGAAATCGGAATGTTGGGGAGAGGTGGCGCCCCTGTTCGACCGCACTGGTCGAACACCCCTAGCGCCGGCCCTGTTCTGCACAATGTGAAAACGGCGTAAAAATGGAAAGTCAAATGAATAACAAGACTAGACTGTAATGAGCAATTACCTTTATTGTGTTACACTAATGATAACACAGCAATAAGACATTTGTCTGTCTGTCTAATGCCACACAGATAGGCCGCTGATTGGAATCGAACCCAGGACCCCTGAGCTTGGTATAAAATTAAAAATAATCCATAGGCCACCTTCAATCCCAGGGTTTTTTAGACCTTTTCGTTGTCTGAACATTAACATGAGATATCCTGCCGGGAGGTAGTCGAAATCCCGGCTGTCGGGAAGCCGGCACTCAGAATGCCGGCACCGAAACACTGACACTGGTCAGAATCCCGGCGCCGGCGTGTCAATGGTAAGTATTGGGGTTAGGGGGTTAAGCACATAGGGAGGGTAAGGCACTATAGGCACTAGGGAAGGGGGGGGGTTAGGCACTATAGGCACTGGGGGGGGGGTTAGGCTTAGGATACTTACTGACAGGTGTCCGTATCCTAACCCTGTCAGGATGCCAGCATCGGGATTCTAACCGCCGGGATCCAGAGAGCCGGCAACCCGTACCCAACCCATCCTGCCATAGTTGTTTGAGGCACGCAAGTGTTAACTGCCTTCTATTAATAATAGTTGTGGGGGTCCTGGTCCATTCCCTCTTACTTCTCGATCTTATTTCACTCTATATAATTCTAAATACATTTTAGGAAAATTACAATTTACATTGTAGTTTCTTGCCAATGTTAACTATATACTCAGGTCCCCGATATACTACATGCAGTTCAATCCTATCCAGGGCCTGTTATGGGAGCTCCAGTCTCAAAGGCCACATTTAGAGAGAAAGTTGTGCAGCCCAGGTCTTAAGGCCCCCATACATCAGAGATTGATTGCAGCAATCATGCAATTTGCAATCGATTGTGTATAAAAATCTTTCCCTTTTTCAATCGATTGTGTATAAAAATCTTTTCCCTTTTCAATTGATTGTGGCAATTCTGCGATCTGCAATCGATTGTGTATAAAAATCTTTCCCTTTTTCAAACGATTGCAAATTGCACGATTTCTGCAATCAATCTCTGATGTATGGGGGCCTTTACTTGAGGAGTCGATGTGCGTCCGATGTTGCATCGATGGTGATGTGTTCTCACCCCCTGGTGGATCTGCACACAATGCAGATAAGGGAAGCGGGTGTAGCAACATTTGCTCAGTCCGTCGCACGCTATATCAGGCAGGCAATCTGTTAGCCGGCATTAGCATATTTTCACGCATAAATTGCGAGCGTGATGGCAAATGCGAATGTAATAGCGGATAACTCTGAGTCAGGCCCTCAGTTTGTCTTATTTTCTGAACACTGATGAACAGGACGTGCCAAGACATTTTCTACTCACCTTGGTTTTGTCGATCAATGTTTTTATTTTCACAACTAAAAGATGGGTTTCAAATATGTGCCCCTAATGCTAAGCAACATGTTGTTCACCTTATCCAGCGGCCAAGTCTGATATAATATCAGTAACGCACATACAGACGATTAAAGACATTCTTTTCATTCATGCTGTATTAGCTTATACAGACAGACATCTACTTCCTCCATAGGACTCCCATTATTGGGCAAATGACTTGTTTGGAGAATTAATTTAGTTGTGGCTACAAGACTGTTACCTTGTGACAGTATAAACAGATGTCTCCATACTAAATGGATATGGTTTATTCAGTATCTGCATGAACGACTGGCCCTCTAAATAATAAGGCGGCCGCTCATTGTTTTAATGAAGTATCTTCGCTCTCCTCCTAGAATCGGAGATGAAAAGGAAACACTTACACCGGTAATGCCATTGGCAGAATCACGAGCAGACTCGCTGTACAAGCCACTTTTTATCATGTAAATTAGATGCAGTGAAAGAACAAACTAACAAAGGTCCTGGAACTCGCATTGCTAAAATGCAGGAGGAAGTGAAAAGACGTAAACACTGAAACACGTGGAATAAAAAGGTGTGCGGCTGGGTGGGTTTTAATGTGCACAATGTAAACGTCGTCCGTTTTAATTCAGTAAATTGATCCATAGCTTAAAAGACAGCCTTGCTGGACGCCTCACAAATGAATTTGCCATAAATGGAATAGTAACACAAAGTATTCCCAGTAACTTGTCAGGCAGTACTTTACAACAACGGCCGGGTTGTAAACAAACAACCTTCCCAGGAATGTTTGTGCCCCCCCCCCGCATCTTTTCCGAACAATGAAGGACGGTGGGTAACATTTCAGACTTAACTGGTCATCTGGGACAACGTGTAGACCCAAGAAAACTGCTAATTAACAAACAATTGTGAGATATCAGACTTAAAATGGGATAACACAATGTGGGGATGTAGTTAATAGACCAGCGGACGAGATGCCGCCGGTCTATATCCGACAACGAAAGTCCGACGGGGGACTTAAGATAGGCTTCGAAATACCGGCACCTATCTTAATCCTGACGCCGGACCGATCGAGGCAAGTCAGAGTGTATTAGCACTTAGCCGCAGGGGGGCTTAGGTTTAGGGACTCCCAGGGGGGCGTTAGGGATAGGCACCACTGGAGGGAGGTTAAGGTTAGGCACACCCCCGGGAGGGTTAGGTTTAGGGTGCGAGAAGGGAAGGTTAGGATTAGGCACCCCAGGGAGGGAGTTAGGGTTAGGCACCACCCCGGGAGTCTTAGGGTTAGGCACCACTAAAGGAGGGTTAGGGGGGAGGGATAGGGGGGAGGGGAGGGTTAGGGTACTTACCAGCCTAGTCGGAATCCTGCCCTGACTGGCTTCTGGAGTCGGGATTTGAACTGGCGGCTATTTCATACCCATTCCCACAGTGTGAGGTCAATGACCGCAGTCTGTCTATGTGGCTGAGTCGGATACAAATCCAACGGTGTTTGGGCGAAGCCGCAGAAGCCGTATTTACTATATTTCCTACCTTATGCTAATGCGAGACTCCATGTGCCTTCAAGCGGTTAGCTGCACCAAGCGCCGCAATTATCATCATTAGCATCATCACTTGACCAGCTGCCTGCCAAGAGATCCGTCAGAAACAGGCTGCCCTTCCCTACACACAAAGCTCTAGTTACACGCTCATGACACTCACAGGAGGCAGATATCTTGCGTTTCAGCCCATTTATCGCAATGCAAGATCCAGGCTGAGATCTGGCCGATTCAGAATAGATCTTAGGTACGCAAAAATAATTTTGCTTCTGCGCATGCGCTGTATGGTAATAATCGCTATATGCGTGTGTTGTGGAGAGATCAGCCCAACTCAGAATGGGACCCTATATTATTATTATAATAATTTATTTATATGTCGCCACAAGTGTTCCGCAGCGCCTTACAAATTACATAAACAAATTGTAGACAAGCGACTTACAGAACAATACAATACAGGACCAGGGCATGAATAATATATATTGCTACATTAGCAACCATAACACCCAGATAAGCAACAGAGCATAAGTAACCAAGTGTTAGGTGCCCTAGTGGTGAGTAAGAAGTAGATGAAACTAAAGTAGGGAGAAGCACAAGAGGGTAGAGGGCCCTGCTCATAAGAGCTTACATTCTATATGAGCAGTTAATGAAGGACCACAGCAACTATGCCCCATGGAGTCCAGCCTTTCAGCCTGAAACCCTGACATTCAGCAAACAACTGGATTTTACAAGAAAGGAGAATGCAAACTAAACATAGATCTGGACGTTTTGTGTTGTGGTCACATTGCTGGATCCATCCACGTATAGGTGTCATACAGCGGTACGGCCCAAGAACTTTGAGCGGATGTGCATGACTAGGATATAACTCTAAACAATGGGAGAAGACATCCAAAATTCTATAAAGGAAGAGTGGCGTTGTTGCCCATAGCATCCAATCAGATTCCACCTATCATTTCTCTAGTTCTAGCATATGAGAGCTAAGGGTATAATTACTAGTGTGGGTTTTTAGAAGTGGAGATGTTACCCACAACAACCAATCAGCTAGCTATTGTCTTCTAGAAGGTGCTAGAAAAATGTTAAGTAGAATCTGATTGGTTGCTATGGACAACATCTCCACTTCTAAAAACCTGCAATTTAGTAACTATACCCCCTGGAATCTGAAGGTTTGCTTTTTAAGTTATGATAAATCTACTCCAATACTTCATAATAGGAACTTCACCCAACACTTAAAACAATATTATCCTTATCCTGGAGAAGCCATTCACCCCATCCACGAGGCTCCTCACTGGTTGCATCAGCCCAATTGTTGCTCTCAATCAGAAATATACTAAACATTTTTCTTTCTGTAAATGTAAATTTGCAAAACTAGCAACCAGTGCCCTGACTTCCATCCATATTTCTAGTTCGACTTTAAAAATGCATATAAGCCGCTGATTGTCTTGTTACTGCAGAGCTACCAATTGTAAGCGTCTTCAAACATAGGCCCCAATGTATTAGTCAAAACGCACATCCCAATTTAAAATAAAAGAATCATATATGTTTAGTGGAAAAAACAATACCACAGGGAAAAGCTAGAAAAAAAAAAAAAAGATAAATTGTCAGTACTGTTTTTGTAGAAGTCGGCGACACTTATTACAGGTTCCCAGAGAGAATCACAGACAAGATTTCCAAATCCTCAGAGGCTGCAAAGTAACGGGCTGCAAAAGCCCCTTCACAACTGAAGGGTTTAATCTAGAATTTAATTCTGAATGAAGTATATTGTAAATGGTTACATTTACAATGTGTAACTAATCCAGGATTAAACGGATTAGTCTGCAGCACAAGTTAAATGTTCAACACGTGGGGAAATTAAAAGAATATATTGTGCATTAATTAACACTACAGAAAAAGGGCAAAAGTTTTCATTACCTGGGAGAGAGGAAAGAAAAAACACACACACTCACACAAAACAACTGTACATTATAGGTATCCCATGAAACCACTTATTACAGGCTATTTAGAATGGCGCAATTGCCAGACAGGAAACACCAGCGTCATGAACCGATGGTGCAATGAAGTCAGTGGATCATGTAAGAAAATGAAGAGCGTTGTTCCATTAAGCTGCTGTCAAAGAGCTGCATGCAGCGTTCTGTCATCAGAATCGCAGTGACCTGACAAATATGGAACCCCCAAATCAGGGGCCTAGCAAGACCTATGAGTGTCCCATATCAAAAATGTTTCCATGATGTGCTGCTGTCATGGGCCCAGCCAGCTCCCTCTCTCCTCACTAGTGCTGGGAGGAAGCGTAGCCAGAGGGGATGTAGTCAGCATCCCGGCAGGATGAGTCTCCCATATCCAAAATGCTTGGGATTAGGTGTCATTTAGATTTCGGAATATTCCATATTATAATGAAATATCTTGGGAATGGGACCCAAATCTAAACAGAATGCATTTATGTTCTATATACACCTTATACACACAGCCTGAAGGTAGTTTTATACAATATTTTCCATAATTTTGTTACACAAAGTTTGTGTACATACATGAAATTCATTTATGTTTCATATACACCTTAAACACACAGCTCGAAGGTAATTTTATACAGTATTTTAATAATTATGTGCTTTAAACAAAAGTTTGTGTACATTGAATCATCAAAAAACAAAAGGTTTTACAATCTCAGCTATGCTCAAAAAATTCCGTATTTCGGAATATTTGGATATGGGAGACTCAACATGTATGTATGTATGCATGTATGTATGCATGTATGTATGTATGTATGCATGTATGTATGTATGTATGCATGTATGTATGGGTTTTTTTAAATTTTGTTTAGAATACTTACTATATGATAATCAGTATTCATTTAAGCCTTGTATGTCAACTATACAGGCAAAGTGTGCAAACATTACATCATTTCCAATCATAATGGTTAATTGGCAAATAAAATTGCATATATGCAAATAATTTCTCAGTTTATCCATATAAACTGATGTTTGCACTATCAGCCTGCTTACATATAGGACTAAATTCTGCAGATTAGCATATAGGTGTTTTTGTGACTTTTTGGAACCTTTTGGAGGAATTATCCTGTATTTGGTCCCGTTTAAAGGTGCCAGCAAGAGGTTTCCCGGAGACCTCTACCTAATGTTTGTCTACGGGCCCTTATACTAGGGACATCTGGTAATTGTCTCATCTATAACCAGTTATATCCTGACTATAATTGTATTTGTTGTACATTTAGTACCTACTTTCCGATTGCATTATTTGTTAGAGGTGTTTTAAAGACTAAATTCAGTGTTTACTTGTTACACTATGGTCTGTACATACTTTATATTTTGCATGGTATGAATGACGTTCTTCAAAGAAAAAAAAGTATCAGACCTGCCAGCCAGTCTTGCTGCGACTAAGGGGAAGTAAAGAATTTTATTTCTCTCCCTTCGTTTATGCACTTTTGTTACTTGTTCGTCACTAGCGCTATTGGGTTTTCACCATTTTTATTATCTATGTTGCACATGAGTGTTTTAGGGTGACACCATAGATAACCCAGTTGCAGCTGTTACAGTGTCTATGCGCTCTGGTTGTGGCAGAAATTTTACCTTTGAGCATATAGTATTATAAATGAAAATAGGATTAGGGAGACTATATATATATTTCAAAATCTAAGTGTGTATGATATAACATGGTACATAAGAAGACTAATAATTCAGTTTAGGAGTTCAGAGAAATGTAAGAAGTTTCAGTTTAAGGGATTGAGGCCCTGATTCAGAGCCGGATGCTCTGACCAGAGCGCTCGCTCTGAATCAGGGCCCACCTCCATAAATATGGAGCGTCCTCCCGGACGCTCGTATAGCTGTGGGTCACCACCCACAGCATATACGAGCGTGCAGGATAATGGTCGCGATGGTCTTGACCATCGCGACCATCACCACTGCGAGCAGAAGCCTGCGGTTGAGTTTCTCAACCGCAAGGCCAGGAGTGATTTTGGCTCCATCAGAGCCAAAATCACTCCCACTGACATCACTAGTGATGTCAGTGGGGCCGGCTTCTGACGGTAGGCGTTCCCTTGGGAACGCCTCCGTCTGGGAGGCACGCCCCCGGCACGCCCACGAAAGGGGGCGTGCTGTCAGTCAACATCGACAGCACGCCCCCTTTGATCAGACACTACGAGCGAAGGAAAGTCCTTCGCTCGTCGCGTCTCGCGCATGCGCACGACGGAGCTCCCTCCGTCGTGCGCATGCGCAGTGCAGACCATCGACCCACTTGCGAGCGGACAGCCGCACTCGAGTGGGTCTGAATCAGGGCCTGAATTTGTTACGGGAGGCATCACGCTTTCAGTACATGTCACAGTGGAGACAATTGATTTGTGGTCTGAACTACTATTCAGCCTAGGGATTGGAGACAATACACTTTGTGACTCATGCCTCAGCGCTGTCAATAATTCTTACTGAATTGATAGGCCGGGTCCTCTTCAGTATCTGTTTAGCCCATAAAATGGCTGTTTCTGCTCGGACTAAGCAGCTAACCTTGCAGGAAACGGGTATATGGGTAGACACACAGCCACACCTCCTCCCAGTGTGGAGAGAAGTAGGCAGAGCGGGCCGGACCATGAAAGCAGATGTGCTGCCCTGCAGCAGCATACTGGTTCAAGTAGAAAAGCTGTAACTGGACAGCCGCACCCTCTGCACCTAGTGTAGCATCGCCCTTGCCCCAAAGCCAATCAGGTTAGCTGCTTAGATAGAGCAGAAGAAGCCATTTTATGGGCTAAACAGATATTGAAGAGGACCCAGCCTATCAATTCAGTAAGAATTAGTGACAGCGCTGAGGCATGAGTCACAAAGTGTATTGTCTCCAATCCCTAGGCTGAATAGTAGTTCAGACCACAAAACAATTGTCTCCACTGTGACATGTACTGAAAGCGTGAGGCCTCCCGTAACACATTCAATCCCTTAAGCTGAAACTTCTTAAATTTCTCTGAAAGAGGTCACCAGGGACTCAGATATCTGTTGTGAGAATGGTGCGTGTTTACCGTGCCATTACAAAAGACAACTCGGCACTTTTCATCTCAAGCATGTTGGATCACATTCTGGAGGCAGCCTGTCAAACTGCAATAGAAAATATATATATAATTCTTTATTTGCAATAACTTCCTTTAAAGCCTGTCACATATCTGACACACCATGTTTCTTTCACGGTTTTGTCTGAAAACAACATTTCTGTAGGATATTCCAGAGTGCAACGTTAAGATTTATTTATTCAAATGCACATTTATTATAACCACCACCTACAGCCAATTTTACCAATGAGATCCTTCTCTAGCCAGAGCTCCAAAGGCTGCTCCAACTGTTCTAACAGGACTCAGTGGGCTGAATAACACAGATATGGCAAATCAATCCTGCATGTAATATGACAGCAGGTAAGGAGCACGAGGACCAAACAAAGGATAGTGTATTGTTATGGACACTCACTAGTTCACATTAAAGCTCGGTACACACAATCTGTCGTTTTGAGGCGAATCGGAACGTCACATCGTCCATAGTCCGGTGTGTATGCACTATTGAGCGCTCCCATGCGTTGCTCATTGCATCTTCAGATCTGCCTAGTGTGTACACCCTACCAGACGACATGTTAACATTATATAACGACCAAACGATGCAAGATATGTCGTTCAGTCATTTAAGATTGCACAGTGTGTAGGGAATATATTGTTTGTTCTGGGGATTAAGGGAAATCTTAACGCCGTTTGCACATCGTCTAGTGCAGGCATGTCACATTCAAAATACCAAGTGGGCCGAACATTCAAGGTCTAAGTGTGTGGGCCGCCAAAAAAAAAGGTCTTATTTGCAATTTTGAAAGGTTTATTATTAATAAAAAACAATGCAGTGCCCCTTGTAGTAGTGCCCCTTATGTAATTCCCCCCTTGTTTAGAGCCCCTTATGCAATGCTGCCTGAAGTTGTGCCCATTATGCAATGCCCCTTATGCAGTGACCCCAATAGTGCCCATTATGCAGTGCTTGCACTAATGTAACTAGTGCCCCTTATGCAGTGCCCCCAGTAATGCCCCTAGTAGTGCACCTTATGTTGTGCCCCCAGTATTACCCTAGTAATGCCCCTTATTCTGTGCCCCCTCCCAGTATAGAACAGGTCCCACTCACCTGTGCAGTACTTAACATTCTTCACGATGGCCACTGGGCACCGCTACAGTCCACGCAGTCACTCCCACCGACCCGCGTAGATGCTGCCGCTGTTCGGCTCCAATTAGATCCAGAGCGGCAGACGCAGGCTCCTCTCATCGCGGGAGGCACGGGTGATGTCATGACGTCACCCGCGCGCTGCATCACTGGGAACGCTGGCCTCGGAAGCTATCAGCGGCTTCTGTAGTCTCTGATCACTTCGGAGACGAGCGTTGCCAGTTTTAAATAACGTAAACGCTGCCTGATCAGAGCAGAGCTCAGATCGTGGTAGGGGTGTGGGCCGCATATTATATATATATATATACACACACACACACACACACACACACACACACACTGTAGGGCCATATAAAATGTTTATTCGTGCCACATGTTGCCCGCAGGCCGCATGTTTGATATGCCTTGTCTAGTGTGTACCCAGCTTCAAACATAGGAAACTTGGCTGCATTTAGAGCTTGGGTTTCCAACCACAGCTCTCAGAGCACACTAACAGTCCTGGTTTTAAGGATGGCCATACTTGAGCACAGGTGACTTAATTAGTTCCTCAGTTATTTTGATTTAACCATCTGAACTCAAGTATGGATATCAATAAAACCAGGACTGTAATACCCCTTTTCCACCAAAATTCCGGGTCTGACCCGGAGTTGGAACAGAGGGCCTGATTCAGACCCGCTCGCGAGCAGCGCTGAGCGCTCGCAAGCGGGTCGATGGTGCCCTACTGCGCATGCGCACAACGGAGGGAGCTCCGTTGTGCGCATGCGCGAGACCCGGCTAGCGACGGGCTCTCCGTTGCTCCGGGTCTCGCACCAAAGGGGGCGTGCTGTCGATGGTGACTGACAGCACGCCCCCTTTGGTGGGCGTGCCGGGGGCGTCGTAACCCACAGCTATGCGAGCGTCCAGCTATGCGAGCTCCCAAATAAAAAAAAACACACACCCTGATTCAGAGCGGGCGCTCGTTCAGAGCGTCCGGCCCTGAATCAGGCCCAGACCCGGAATTTAGCCGGCGCCGACTCGGGATAGTCCCGAGTCGGCGCCGCTCACACTGGAGTCGGGTCTGTATAGACCCGGCTTTCCCGGCGTGAAAGTGGACGCTTGTAGATGACGCGTTATCTCCAAGCGCCACTGAAGCCGGACCAATCGGCCGGCTAGCAGGGCACTCCAGGTCATCGTGACCCGGAGTGTGCTGTTCTCACAGTAGGGTTTCACGGGTTAAGCCCGTGTTAAATCTTGCTTCTTACCTGGGTTGGATTGCCGGGTCACACTACCTGGCAATCCAACCCTCTCCCCTTTTGCACCAGGGAGCTGCCCGGGTTTACCCTTCAATAACCCGGGTTTTAGCTCCGGTGTAAAAGGGGTATTAGTGTGCCTTGAGGACCGAGGTTGGGAATCACTGATCTGGAGGTTCTACATTAGTCTACATCACAACCTTCCTAATTAGAGGTGACTATCCAACTGATCAAGTTTTTGTCCCAATCCCAGGACAGTTGGGAGAGGTGTTCCATTAACATGTACCAGCTGCATCTGCTGCTGGAAGAAATATGTTTAGGTTACAGGAAAGGGGTTGGAGGTGGCCCAGTGCTTTAGAAACCATGGTCACATCCTAATGTGAGACAACCACGCTTTTCACAAGATAAACTATACTAACCATGTCAATTCCCATGCTTTGGGGGGATTTAATTAGGTGCAAGTTTGGTCCACAAGGTGAAATCACAGCAAATTCACCTTGCAAAATACCTTAGCAATTCAATTCTAAACTCGCATTACTTTTTCAGAGTAAATTTGCCTGTTTTTGTTTGCACCCCTCTGAGCAGGTAAAAACTAGGGAAACTCTGTATTTTAAGGTAAAAATGTTGCAACTTGATTCAGAACCCCTCGTACACTCCCCCCCCTAATGACTAATAATTAGGCTTAATTGGCCCAATAATTACATGGCATATTTGGGGTGAAAATAATGGCTTTAAAATTACCCCAAAATAGGCTTTTTAAGCTAAATAATGCACCATACATTTAATGAACGTATTTAAATGAAAAAGAATTGCTATAATTTTTTTATTTTTTTTTTAAAGTTGCCTCAAATTACCCCAAAAGCATCTTTTTTTTCTACTTTTTTTGCATTTTCTGTTTAATTCCTTTGCAATTGAACGAAATTCTACATCTTTATACATTTATTTTGCTTTTTTTAAAAAAAAAAAAAAAAAGAAAAAAACTGCACAAATCATCCATTTGACACCCTTTAAAAGCGTACAGTACGTTCTGTATGGCCGCTAAACAGTCTTCTACATGATTCTGCTAACAAAGTTTTCCCTTTTTTGGGATTCAGGAAGGTCTCCCCACTTTTTCTTGCTATTTCCGCTGTTCGCTTTTTGGACAAAATTAGCACACTCACTGCGAGTAGTGCGAATTCACATTTCTAATTGAATTGTGCGTATCTCGGTTGTGCGCATGAAGGCGAAGTGAGCGAATTAGAAGGCAAAGTGTGCGAGTTTTTTGCCTTTTTAAAACTATCTACCGAATGGATTTGCCCCCGTTATGTGAACAGTGTCCTGATTTTGAAGGTCTAAAAGGTTGGGGAGGCATAACTTTAGGTGGATAGTACAGCTTTAAATAGACCAAATAGCAAAAGGTTTGGTTTATAAAATACACCTAAAAGCAGATATGAAGAAAAATACCTTTTGTTTAATTGATTTGCAACATGGTCTGTATTGCGTCTTCATTAGTTTAACTCTCACAATATTGGTATGTGATTGTTTTTCTATTTTATGCCAAATGAATGCATGCTAAATGATGTGCATGATTTTCTCTTCGCAGGTTAACTATGGGATTGGGTATTTCACTAATTCAAGGAATGCTCTGTATCCAGACAGAAAATGTGAAACATGTCTCAACATCTAGAATGCATAAAGCTCTCTGGCCACTAATGTAAGTGCACTCATGCAACATAAGGGGGACATTTAGGATGGGAAAGCTTTATTAAGTACATATAGATAACTGTAGGGTATCATGTGGCACAGAGAGGACAGAAAACAGTGTGCAGGTGCCCTAAATATGCAGGTGCCCTTGAAAAGCGATCAGTATTATCTTTGTAGTTAGAACCTAAGGGGCTGGACCAGTCTAGTCATATTTTTGCACACTGCTGATGATTTTTTTTGGTGCTATATATAGGATAATAACAAACTATACTGCTAGTAACTAGATTTCCTGATGTTGAATGTAGTGCAACAAGGAAATGTTATAACAACATTTGGGATTTATTTAGTCTGTGTATAATTTAATAAGTTTAGTTCCTTCTGTTACCTTTGAAACTAAAATGTTACTATCTGCAATTGTCTTAAGCAACAGAATGGAAGACAAAGCATAAGGGTACACACAAATTATATATAATTAAATCACCTGTACCAGTCAACTTTAACCCCTTCACTGCTGAGCCTATCTAGGCACTTTTTGGGCTGGTCACATTCCCACATCAATATCAGTAATTATTTCTGCAATACCAACACAAATGATACCATGATTTCTTCTTTTTTTTCCCCAGAATACTTTTTCAAAAGAACATTCGTTTGCTTATTCCTCCTCGCACTTCAAAATGAAATTCTCCAAAATGGCCAAAAAAAAAAAAGGATTTATTCAATTGACCATACAAGGTGAACTAAAAGCAATCGTGTTCGTTTATTTAATTTTATTCCTGCTTTGAAAATAACTCACTTTTCGAAAACAGCAAAAATCCTGATTGTATAGATAGGTTTTTCCATAATATAATCTGCCATTGCTAATAATTATGCATTTTCTTTTTATTTATTTTTTTTGTGTGTGCTTAAATGAAAGGCATAAAGAGTGTAGGAATAATACAGTAGAGCTAGGTCAGTAGGCAGATTGGGTCGGTATACTGTAATATCAAATAGTCAAGTGAAGCTGGGAGGAACAAGGTCAGTTCAGAGTAGCAATACATGTCAATCACCTAGCACTATGTGCAGATAGTTAGACCACACATCAGGAGCTATATAAACAGCTGCTACATATTTCATAGACTGTACTTGATAAATGCAACCTCAAAGCTGATTGGTTGCCATGGGCAACTTCTCCACTGGCACACTTCCCCACTCTTTTCATTGCTTCATACATCTACCCGATAAACTGCAGTTGGTTCTTTAGCTCATCTATATACCTCTTTACGGTTTTCGATGGAGCTATAAGAAGAACACATTGATCTTCTCATCAAGAATTCCCAGTTTTGAAGTGTGTGGGAATAGAGCAACCTGTAGACATCATAATATTGGCAGCTGAACAGAGTATTTCAGATCTTGTGGGAAGCAGTGACCAGCCCATGAATGACTATGTTAGTGAGAACAAGGCTGCAGGGGAATGGCAGCAAATAGGAAGCCACAGACAGGAGTACTGAGACGGCGGGGGGAGCAGGTACTAACTATCCATGCCTAGCATCACCTGAAGGGCCCAGCGAGCTGTGAAGGAGGAGAATCTGGCCACAAACTGAGGCTTTGAAGATGGAAAGATTATGGGATCAAACTTAACGGTATTAATTCAAATCATTTAAAGTCAAACAGCCTGCATCTGGTTCTCCTAACTCAGTGAGGTCACCAATCATTAGTAGGTTGACAAGTTGCATTTTTATGAATATTGCCTTAGCTACTAGTGTTAGTATCCACAGTTATGGAGCCCATACATCAGCAATCAACTGGGGCAATTCACCGTTTTGCAGATGATTGTGAAAAATATTTGCAATGTATGGGTTCACCGATTGGTGATTCCGGCCACAAAGTGATCAGAATCGGTAAATCAAGTTGTCAAACATGCTGGATTTCACTGACCAATCGAGGCTATAGACTGCTAATATATGGTAACGATCAGCCGATTTGCCTACAGTTACTAGTAAAATGATGAGCCTTTCATGATTGACAAATCTGTTATTTGCTGAACATGATCTGCAAATCACTGAAAACTATCTGCAATGTATAGGTGAATATTGGTGCATTGAAGAATCATGAAATCAGATGGAAAAACGCTGAATAGTATTTTTCTGATTGCTGATGTATGGGTCCCATTAGTTAGACGCAAGTACTCTCTAAAATTTACTATTTTTCTACATTCATTTAAAAAAAAAATAAACCTTTGTACGTAAATCCATCCCACTCACATCACTGTGTTCTGACATGTCTTGCCCAAATGTTAACAATTTATTCTATTTTGTTTAATTTACATAAAATGGCTAAATTACAATTAAACCTGTAACTGTTCAATTTAGCTCCAATTTAAGAAACTTAAAACTATAGATCAGGAACGGATTGGGGGCAAGAATGGGCTTTTGTCATCACGGGACAAAAAGTGTCGCCATGTGTCAAGGTGGCATGCAATGAGTCATGTCTCAGCATGCCGACTAAGAGCACTGGGCCTTCAGGTGGCTGGCCCGGCACATCAGGCCAATGACCCTTCTTGCATTTGCCAGAAGTGCCAGATGGCCAATACGGCCGTGATTGATATTCTTAATCCAGCAAGCAGCACCAGTGTGCCCCCCTTGTGATAGAACAGTGAGATACCTTATTGGTAGAAGACTGTCAGGTAACATAATGGAACAATTGCAAGTCCCAAGGGGTTGATTCTGAGCTGGGAGCAAAGCAAAACAAAAGCAAGTAACTTTGCGATTTGGTAAATACATGTAGCACTACAGGTGGGGCAGATAAATGTGCGAAAGGGGCAGAACCAAACAAATCCAAATTGCAGTGTAAAATAAATATGTCCAGCATTTGTGGGCTACATGCAAAAGCAGCCAGTATTTACCCTGCATGCAAAAACAATAAATGTAAAGTTTGTTCTAGATACAAAGTTACTTTTCTTATTATTTGCTCCCAACTCAAAATCAGTCCCTACATGTCAAATTTTTCAACACAGATGGCTCATCTCTAAAAAAAAAAAAAAGGATACATACATACATTTATATTATATATATATATTTTTTATTATTATTATTTTGTACTGTTATGTACTATAGATTATGGTTTTGTTTATTCATTAATTCTCTTCTTGATCATGTCTCCAATAGGGTTATATAGGAATATCATACTGTATGTCCTGTGTGATCTACTACAACTAAAGGAGCATACACACTAGACGATATGAGTGATATCGTCTAGTGTGTCCCTGGCAGGGTGTGCTCAATGTCGTTCAAGACATTGAGCACACCCGCTGAACGAGATCAGTAACTATATCATTCAGCGACAGGCTCTCTCCCCCATTCCCCAACATGCAGCAACCTGACAATATCATCAGTTTGGCCTGCATGTTTGCCAGATGAACGATAAAGACGAATGACCTGCGGGAACGCGCATCGTTGGTCATTCGTGGTCATCGTTCATAGTTTAGGTGAAAAAATGGACGCTAAAGTGAACGACTGAATGATAACAAATATCGTTATCGTTCAGTCGTCCACTTTAATCGCACAGTGTACGCACCTTAAGATAACTGAATAAATATTTCATAAACCCCAGGTTCTCTTGTTGGTATCATGTATCAAGAGCTAAAAATAATAATTAAGTGCAAAATAATAATAATAAAAAAAATAATAATAATAATAATAATAATAAAAGTAAAGTGGTACTTGTTTATTGGTGTTGTAGCTAAAACAGTCACAGCTACATATTAATTTGCAAAATATTGTTAAAAAAAAAATAGAACATTAACTTGTTCAATAGAATACTGGAGGGAGAAGAGAAAACTTAAAGCAGCAATATCTTTTTTGTTGTTGTTCTTTATACAGCACATTAAATACCTTTTTAAGTGTCAACCTTTTTTCTTTAGCTGCCCATCTCAATATCACTATTTCATTTACATCATCTCTGGAGGTTCCGAAATATGGCTCTAGTTACATTAGCTCACAGCAGTTTATGTGATGACGGAGAGGTGTGGAGTGGAGTGATAGTACATGACAGAGAGCATATAGAGCTCAAAGGGGCATTGAAAAATCTCTCTGCTGACTATATCTTAGGCCACGTGACTGCGTTTGCCATGGTAGTCAATGAAACTGCAGAATAATAAAACATAAATAGCAGCCTGAAGAAGCAAACCAAGGAATATAATAAAGAGTAGCATTCTTTTTCAGCCATTTTTGTTTTTTGTTTTTTTAAAGAGGAAAAAAAAAATTTTTCTAGGGATTTCTGCTTAAAAGCAAAAACCACACATTCAGCGGATAGGCACATTACTGTTCAGCTACAATGTAAATGCATTTCAAGCAAGACAATGAGGATGAACAGGAAATATTAATTTGAGATACTAGAAAAATAAACCTCTATGTGAAAAGAATTCATCACTAAATGAAAGTAAAAATCTATATGAAGATAGATAAAAATTCTTATTTACATGATTATATTTACTAGTATCCATATTATTATTTATATAGTTTTACTAATTACACAGCGCTGTTCAAAGAGTATACTCTTTGAGACTTAAGCCTAAAACCCGAGTTTTTTTCGCTCGAACGCGCATCAACATAGGTCTAGCGTATATGTCTGAAGGTGCGACCCGGGTTGACAGTCCCATGTCCGCGACCATGCTCACTAGCAGGGTTATTACCGGGACTTGCAACCAGGGTTGATGACCCAACTCAAGTGTGAAAGGTGTAACCTGGGTCTTGATAAAAACAGATTGATTGGCCGGGGACAGTGGTGCTTGGAGATGATATCATCTCCAAGTGCCCACAGAATGCCGGAAAACTCAGGTCCGGTGTGATGGGTGACAACCCAGGAATAGCCAGAGTCATCAATCTAAGTGTGAAAGGGGTTGCCCGGCTTCAATCCATGCTCTGGTGTCCTGTGTCTGAGCCAGGTTGAAGCTGAGAATTTGTGTGTGAAAGTGTATAATTCACATCAATTTCCGTGACTAAATTCCATAACACAAAAGCACACACTAAGATACATTTCAGTCTTCAGCCTATTAATCTACAAGTATGTTTTTGAAGTGTGGGAGGAGCCAGAGTAGCCAGGGTGGGAAAAAAAACCCACACAAAGTGAACACATACAAACTCCACACAGATAGGTCCCTGGTTAGGAAAATAAGTTACGACCAGGTTGTTAAAGCAGCAGTGAAAACCACTGTGCCACCATACTGGTAAAATCAGGAGTAAATACTATGACATCAATAATTCCTTTCTCATTGCTTTTTAATATAACTAAAAGTATCTGAGGGAGCATATCAAAGAATTTAGGGTCTCCAACAGAGATGCTTATAGAGCATTGCAGATCAGTTACATTCCTCAGTGCTACCTTACTAATGGTTTTCCCATCAGAATCCTAATAACAGGGACAGACTGGGGATGTTCTCCCAGCACCTCTCTGTGTGCACGTACGGAAAAAGGTAATGACCATGCCTCACAGGGGCATACCGCAAGTCACCGGGACGTGACCTAAGGGCGCCAAGAGGCAAACCTGCTTTGCCAGGGTTTCGGACCAGACTGGTATCACTACAGAAACACACACTATTCATATTCCCACATTATTATTTATGCTTCACTTAAACCATATTTACACACACATTACTGATACCTTAATACCTAACATTTTTGCTCAGTATTTCAATATTTAAAGCCGTTATAAAGATAGCAAAACAATGACTCAAGACTTTCACCCTTGCAAAGGAATAAAATATCCTTTATAAATCACTACACTAAACGAGTATCAAATGTACAAAAATGTGACAGCTGTCTAGATCCCACTAACTAAATTCTATAATTAACAAAAAAAAAAACTAAATATCTAGTACACATACTCTCCAAAATTATTTAAATTATAGGGCCATATTCAATATGGGAGCAAAAGTCTGTGCTGGATTTTTCGCTCCACATCGGAGGTTAGAGTGGGGATAAAGTATCGGGCGCGTGCCCGCTTATCCCCGTATTCAATTTAATAGGAGCGAAAACGGGACCCGGCAAAACTTGGATCTGCGGAAAAAAAGGGAATTTTCGGGAAATGTGCCTGGGACCCCCCTAAAGATGTCCAGACATGGGTACCCCCATTTTTGCTTGCTGAAGGAAGTCGGGGTTTGTAATAGCCGCGGCAGGTGCATATTTGCGGCTATGAAGAAGTGGTGAAGAATAGCACTTAGTTAATTTTTTAAAAACAGATAACTATTCCTATCAAATTTGGGGTACATGAAAATTGGGGGTAAGCATATTTTTAAGTCCCTAAAGTTATTTTTTAAAATTCTGTAAAAATGCACCTACCACTACTCCGGCAATGAAGAAAACACCTGCTGCATATAAGAGAACCCCTCTGGATTAAATTTAGCTATTTTAGAAGTGTTATTTCATTTTTTTTTTTTTTCACCCCAAAATTTTAATTATTTATTTGGGGTGTCCCGATTTTTTTTTTTTTAACACATCGTTTTTATGGGCCATTCCCAGGGGTGCAGGCTATTTTTTTAAAGCCTATATTTTTTTTAAAGCCTGCACCCCCGAACCCCAATTCTGCACTTTTATTTCGCCAGCTAAATGCTGGTGAAAACTTATCCCAGTTTTTTTACAAAGACTTTTCACACCGGCGAAAAAAGTCTTTGTAATTGAATACGGGGATAATTAAAACATGCAAAAATTACATCATCGGCGATAAATTAATCGCAGATTCCGACTTTTCGCAGCCTAATTGAATATGGCCCATAGCCTTAAGCTTTTTCTACAAATGCTAGGAACAGACATGGGCACCAGGTTTGCTTCAAGTTACACCAATGTACTAATGGGTTATTGGGCAACAGTTCTATATGGAATTCATTTAGGTAATATATGGAAACCTCTTGCTATTTATAAATTATGTGACATTCATCAGGGTTCATATAGGTTTTTTCGTAACCTCCAGTCACATCCTCTCAGTAATTTTAGATATATGCTCTATGAACATGGGGTCCAGTGGCCCACCTTACAGAAGTTATTATATAGATTTACAGTAACATCATTAGCAACACCACCAATATATTCTGTAAGGGCCATTAAAGTCACACAGTTTCTACAAGTATTACCTTATTCTCAATTTTTCACCCTTCTAATAACTTTTTAGTTATATAGAAACCTGATACCAACAAAAGACAAATGAAAGTGTGTTGGATCAAATGACATAGTCAGGTGCATAAATATTGGGACATTGACAGAATTTTAATATTTTCGCCTCTATTCACCACCACAATGGCTTTGAAATGAAACAAACAAGATGTGCTTTAACTGCAGACTTTCAGATTTAATTTGAGGGTAATTACATCCAAATCAGGTGAACGGTGTAGGAATTAAAACGGTTTCTATATGTGCCTCCCACTTTTTAAGGGGCCAAAAGTAATGGGACAAACTAAACAATCCTAAATTTAACTTTCACTTTTTAATACTGTGTTGCAAATCCTTTGCTGGCAATTACAGTCTGAAGTCTGGAACGCATAGACATCACCAGACGCTGGGTTTCACCCTGGTGATGCTCTGCCAGGCCTCTACTGCAAATGTCTCCAGTTCCTGCTTGTTCTTGGGGCATTTTCCCTTCAGTTTTGTATTCATCGAGTGAAATGCATGCTCAATCGGATTCAGGTCAGGGGATTGACTTGGTCATTGCATATCATTCCACTTTTTAGCCTTAAAAAACTCTTTGGTTGCTTTTGCAGCATGCTTCGGGTCATTGTCCATCTGCACTGTGAAGCGCCGTCCAATGAGTTCTGAAGCATTTGACTGAATATGAGCAAATAATATTGCCCAAAACACTTCAGAATTCATTCTGCTGCTTTTGTCAGCAGTCAAATCATCAATAAATACAAGGGAGCCAGTTCCATTGGCAGACATACATGTCCACGCCATGACACTACCACCACCATGCTTCACTGATGAGGTGGTATGTTTTGGATCATGAGCAGTTCCTTTCCTTCTCTTCCCATCACTCTGGTACAAGTTGATCTTTGTCTCATCTGTCCATAGGATGTTGTTCCAGAACTGTAATGGCTTTTTTAGATGTTGTTGGCAAACTCTAATCTGGTCTTCCTGTTTTTGTGCCTCAACAATGGTTTACATCTTGTGGTGAACCCTCTATATTCACTCTTGTGAAGTCTTCTCTTGATTGTTGACTTTAACACATATACACCTACCTCCTGGAGAGTGTTCTTGATTTGGCCAACTGTTGTGAAGGGGTTTTTCTTCACCAGGGAAATAATTCTTCTGTCATCCACCACAGTTGTTTTCCGTGGTCTTCCGGATCTTTTGGTGTTGCTGAGCTCTCCGATGCGTTCTATTTTTTTAAAGTATGTTCCAGACAGTTGATTTGGCCACACCTAATGTTTTTGCTATCTCTCTGATGGGTTTGCTTTGATTTTTCAGCCTAATGATGGCTTGCTTCACTGATAGTGATAGCTCTTTGGATCTCATATTGAGAGTCGACAGCAACTGATACCAAATGCAAATGTCACACCTAGAATCAACTCCAGACCTTTTACCTGCTTTTAATTGATAATGAAATAACGAGGGAATAGCCCACACCTGTCCATGAAATAGCTTTTGAGTTGATAGTCCCATTACTTTTGGCCCCTTAAAAAGTGGGAGGCACATATAGAAACCATTGTAATTCCTACACCGTTCACCTGATTTGGATGTAATTGCCCTCAAATTAAATCTGAAAGTCTGCAGTTAAAGCACATCTTGTTTGTTTCATTTCAAAGCCATTGTGGTGGTGAATAGAGGCCAAAATATGAAAATTCGGTCAATGTCCCAATATTTATGCACCTGACTGTATACAATTGAATGACAGGATACCGGAGCTCAGAATACCGATGCCGGAATCCCGACAGCAGTTGGAATCCTGGCACCAGAATTCCGACCGCCGGCATCCTGATGGTAAGTATTAGTGTTATAGTGTTAGGGGGAGGGTTAGGCACTAGGAGAATTAGGCTGCCGGGGTAGGTTTGAGGCTGAGGGGGCGTTCAGGTTAGGCTGTGGGAAAGGTGGGTTAGGGAAAGTGTTAGGGTACTTACCTGCAGGCGTCGGGATGCTGACTGTCGGATTGCCAGCATCCAGACCGCCAGGATCCCGTACCTAGCAACATTAAAAGGCATAATAAGAAAGAGAATTCAATCTTATTAATGAATGATTATCAAAATAATAATCCAATGAAAAGGGTACAAAAAGGAACATTTTGTCATCAAGCCATCAGTGTAAAAAATGTAACCAGTAGACTACAAAAAAAAAAAAAAGGAAGCTTTGAAACACAAATGTTTTTTTTTCCTACAAATTGTTATTGTGTCGCTGTTTTTTTCAGATAAATTGAGATAATTATTGTTTGCCTGATCGCTATCAGGTGTCCAGTGCAGGAGGAGAGCAGCTCCCTCATTCAGGGCAGATTATTATGATCAGGATGCTTTGGGCAGTAGCCAGGCCCAAAGTGCTGTCAGTGGCCAATTCTTTTCCTTTCAGACTCTGCTCTGTTTGCTCTAATCAAAGATAGTCAGACTGCTTTATATAAAAGGGTTAATAATAGCATTCGCATATATATATTATCCACCAAATCCAGCACTCCTCCTAAATACAAAGCAAACGCTCCGGTGCCTTCCCATATAATAATTAATAATGTATAAAAGTGGTGACACTGAAACATTGACTTAAGAAGCAAAGTATTGCTGAGTTTTATTTGATTGCTGTGAAGTCTCATCGAGTGCCGCCTGTCCTGTGGTCTATATATGTAACGGGGGCAGAGTGGTTAACATTGCTGCGTCTTGTGCCGGATTCCTACCAGAGCACGATCATTGTGCACGTTCTCGCTGTGTTGGGGGTGGTGACGGGGGAGGGGCGAAACGCAGGCGTGCCAGTGCATTTGAACGCCGTTGCATGGGCGTGCATAAATTAGCCCCTGCTTGTATACTCACTGCGTACGAGGATGTTAGCAATTCCTGAGTAAGGTCTGACATTGAGTAAGTGTGCGTGAGGCTACGAAGGTACTCAATGTTACTGATGGTTTTGCAGTTTAACTAAGTACTAAGGATGTGTGTAAGGTAAGGAGGGCGTCCTTATGTTAGACTGCATATGGCATAACAATAGTCTTTGCAGTGAGACTGCGTGCGTAATCGCTATTGCGATCGCAGTTCCGATCCGTACTGTATCAGGCTCAATATCTGGCTTCCACCCGTGTGATGGGACTGGTAAACCGTCAGCCGGTCGGCCGCAGCAATGCATACAATGCCAGATCCGGCTGACTTGCAACTACACAAATATCGCATCGGATGGACATGCTGGACGATCGGCGTGTCTGACCAATCAATATTTTGAGATCGGTCGCACAAATGCACAGTATGATTATTACCAATCACCGATATCAGGCGGATCATCCAGATAATTGTATAAAGGTATGCCCAGCATGAATGTAGCTTTTTTATTTGGCGGCATGGGGAAGCTTGTGAAATAGTTATTCATTTATATTTTACTATAATCCACTATAAATAGACATGCTGTATAATGTTAAGTGTTGCGACATTGCTGACTAAGCATTTATGAACGAAGTACTAAAATTAACCTGAGTAAAGGCCCCCATACATCAGCAGTTGATTGCAGCAATCGTGCAATTTGCAATCGATTGTGTATAAAAATCTTTCCCTTTTTCAATTGATTGTGGCAATTCTGCAATCGATTACAAATTGCACGATTGCTGATGTATGGAGGCCTTCACTTAGGCCATGCCAAAAGTTAGTGCTAGTATGCTGATCCTTAAGGCACCCAACAGTCCAGGTTTTAAGAATATCCATGCTTGACCACAGGTGACTTAATTAGTACTGAAGTCAATTTGACTTAAACACCTGTGCTCAACCATGCATATCTCTAAAGCTGCATACACACGTAAAGATTTTCTGTCCAACCATCCAACTAGTTGAATGGTTGGAATGAAACTCTGGTAACGTTTGAAAGCAAATGACAATCATCAATTTGCTCCCAAACGCTGGAAAATGGATAAAAACTGTTGTTTGAACAAATTGTTTAGATCAAACATTTAACAAACTTGTCTGACGACCATTTTCATCTGTTTTCTGGCATTTAGGAGCAAATTGCTGATCATCAGTTACTCCCATACGTTACCAGATTTTCATTCCAACCAATCAACTAGTTGGATGGTTGGACAGAAAATCTTTACGTGTGTATGCAGCTTTAGATCTGAACTGTTAGGGTTCCTTGAGGACCACGTTTGGGAACCTCTGGTTTATTCACTTGCAATCAATTAAAAGTCCCTATTATTATGGTGTGCAACTTAATCAGGAAAATATATTTTGCTTTGTTTTTTGCAGTGGTTTTTTTTAGACATAAGAAAAAAAAAATAGGATTTTCATATTATAATTTACATTCCAACCATCAGCTGCAGTAACTTGTTTTAAATAAGTATTCACCATTTATATTATTTGTAAAGAGTTTTTATTTTGCTTGTTTTTTTAAATCATAGGGGTCGATTCTGAGTTGGGAGCAAACTTTGTAACCTGGAGAAACCATATTGCAGTACAAGGGGTGCAAATACATTTAATATTTTTGCATGCAGGGTAAATACTGGCTGGCTTTGCATGTAGGTCAGAAATGTTGGACAGCTTTATTTTTACACTGCACTTTATAGGGGTATTCAATATGGAGCGAAAACTCTGTTTCTGCGATGTTTTCGCTCGGATGACGTCATTTTCGCCGGTTTTACTTTTACACCGTATTCAATTTGAAAACTTTTCGCCGGTGCAAAAAGTATATTGCATTCGACCCTGCGAAAAAGTATCACCAAGGAATGGGTGGCGAAAAAAAGTGCAGAATTGGGGGTTTGGGGTGCAACATTTCGGATAACACCCTGCAACCTTCAGACAGTCCCCCCAAAGGTAAACTGAGTCAAAAAAAAAAAAAAAAAAAACCTCAGAAGACCCCAAAAAAAGCAGTTTCATTTTGGGGACAAAAAAAAAAATTGGGGGGTACAGAGTTAAAAACTAGCGAACTACAATCTTGGGGGGTCCCCAAGTATGCCCCAGGTGTTTTTCTCATTGCAGGTGTTTACGGCAGGTGGATTTTTCTAATTTTTTAGAACTTCACTTTAGCAACTTTTAAATATGCTCACCCCCATTTTCAAGCACCCAAAATTTGCTGGGACTACTTATTCTCTGCAAAAAAACTTCTAAAAATACTATTCTTCACCACCTTCCCAAATCCCCAAAATAGCAGTTATCGAGCCCGTTTAAAGGCCCCAAAAACCTTCAGCAGGGCTAATCGGGGGTATCCAGAGTGATCCCCCATGTCCGAGCATCTTTTTGGGGGTGTTAGGGTGAATTCCCCAAAAATCAGCAAAGTTTTTGCTGATTTCACTTTCGCCGGGTGCCGTTTTAGACGATTTCAATCGGGAGCGCGCGCGATACTTTTTCGCCGGCAAAAGCTCCGATGTGCGGCGAAAATTTTGACGCGCATAGACGGCGAAGTTTACGTTTCATATTGAATACCCCTCTTAGAATGGAGTTTGGACAGACCCCTGTCACATTTTTTTTTTTTTGCTCCAAACTCAGAATCATCCCCAAAATTTGCGCTGACGTGTATAGCTTTAGGACATGACTGTGCAGAGAAACCAAGTCAGCCCGAGTTCTGTCCTGCACTGTAGAAGAGAAGACAGTCTGTGTATTAGGCATAGGCAATGCAAGTTGTCAACCTTCACATCAGGTGCAATTGCAAATTGAGACTAAGGGTAGTCTGTGGCCGTATTAAAATCATAGGACAGGAAGGTATTGATAATACATACATTCTGATAATGCCAGAACATCATGAAAATGTGTTTAATTTTCAACGCAAGACTCAGAACTGGAGGCACTGAATGATCTGGGTTACTGAATGAGCACATGAATGACCAGCAAACACTGGCAGAAACCTCAGACAACGCTGTGCTACAGTAGGTCACCAATTCCAATAGATGAGGATGCCCAGTCAAGTTATTCAAATCTCTTTTTGGAAGCGGACACAAGTCAATGTGCCCGCACGCCGAAGGTCCCGACTGCTATTCAACCGTGCCAACACACTTTTACTTCCAGAGTAGAGGAGCAAAACAGTACATGTCTCTGCTTTTACAATATACTTAATCGTACCATGAGGTTCCCAAGAACCTGTGTGTCCTAGGGCAATGATTCTCAACTCCATTCCTCAAGTACCTCCTAACAGGTAATATTTTCTGGATTTATTTAATTATGCATAGGGGAATCAATCTATTTTCCTCAATGGGAAATGTTCCCATCTCTTTAAAAAAAAAAAAAATCCTGAAAAAGAAGACGTGTTGGGGATCGGCAGGATTGGAAGTGAGAAACACTGGGGGTCATTCAGACCCGTTCGCGAGCGCAGGACGCTCGCAAGTGGGTCGATGGGGCCGAATTGCGCATGCGCACGACGGAGGGAGCCGTCAAGCCGTCGTTATGGGTCTCGCACCAAAGAGGGCGTGCTGTCGATGGTGAGTGACAGCACGCCCCCTATGGTGGGCATGCCAGGGGCGTGGCTGCCAGACGGAGGTGTTTCCATGGGAACGCCTACCGTCTGAGTCCGGCCCCACTGACATCACTAGTGATGTCAGTGGGAGTGATTTTGGCTCTGATAGAGCCAAAATCACTCCAGGGCTTGCGGTCACTGAGACCCTACCGCAGGGTAGGGTCTTGACCATCGCGACCATCATCATGGACGCTCGCTATAGCTGTGGGTGGTAACCCACAGCTATGCGAGCGTCCATGAGGCCACTCCAAGTTGAGGGAGGAGGGCCCTGATTCGGCTCTGAATCAGGCCCACTGTCCCTAGAGGAAAGTGACAGGCCTTTAGATGGAATGGGATCGAAATACCGGCGGCTGTTTAGCCCGACAGCGTATGCCCGACAGGAGGAGATCCCGACTGGGACAGGTAAGTACCCCAACACTACCCTGCCCCCCACCCCTAACCCTCCCTTAGTGGTGCCTAACCCTAACCTCTCCCCCTAAGCGCCTAACCCTAAGCCCCTCTTACTGCTCCCTAAACCTAACCCTAATCTCTCCCTGGTGGTGCCTAACCCTCCCCCCTAGGGGTGCCTAACACTAATTCCCCCCCCCAAACCCAATAGACTCCCTAATCCTAACCCTCCCCCTCCCCCCGCCACTAAAGCTAAGGGCGGCCCGGACTTTCCTTCGTTCGGGCTGGCGTCCCCAGCGTTCCCGGCATCGGGATTAACATAGGCAACAACATTTTGAAGCCTATGTTAAATATCTTGTCGGGATTCCGCTGTCATAACTACATCCCCTTTAGATAACTCAGGGGTTTATTTACCAAGCCTTGGATGGAGATAAAGTAGACAGAGATAAAGTACCAACCAACCAAATCAAAACTGTAATTTTTCCAACATAGGCTGTCACATGGCAGTTAGGAGCTGATTGGCTAGTACTTTATTTCCATCCAAAGCTTAATAAATAGACCCCTCAGTCCCCATCATGCAGTTACAAATGGAACAAGTCTACCACCATCTGGTTGACTCCAGATAAACTATATAAACTGCAATACAGTATATTAGTCTTCCAGAAGGATATTAATTTCTGCATGTCAAGTTACCAACAATGTTTGCTAATGAACATGCCCACCAGATTCTGATGTGCACATCATTGGCCTACCCATCACAGGCTTCAACGCCAAGTTACCTAACTAGTGTAACGATAATGCGGTTTTACACCTGACAGGGCACACACTGCTTCATTGATCCACAAGTGTTGGACTTACATATAGTCGACCAAAAGAAGACAGTTGTCCGCTCACCACAAGATTATATCCCCCCCCCCCCCTCTATGCCCACATGGATGGTAGGGAATGACACTGGACAGTAAATGATGTCATGTTACAGAAACGGAAGAGGATCTATCCACTACGGTATGTAGTTATGTGACCAGCGGCCAAAAGGCCTCTGGTCACAATCCCGACGGCAGAATTTTGGCTATGGATATATGATAGGAGTCGAGATATCAACATCTATCATAATACCGACGCCGGAATCCGAGAAGACGCGTTGCCGAACAAGGTAAGTACGGGCCGCGTGTCCTCTTAGCCACGGGGGTGGGTTAGCTTTAGGGCACCCCAGGAGGACAGAGGGTTAGGGTTAGGCTAGGGCAGGCATGTCAAACTCACGTTCCGAATAAACATTTTATGCGGCCCAACAGTGTGGGCCCAAATACATATATTATGCGGCCCAGTCACCCCTGCCATGATCGCAGCTGAGCTCCGGTCATAATATTAGAATATTTGTGTTTACTCTAAGTAACCTCTGATCACTTCAGAGGCCAGTGTTCCCAGTGATGCAATTCGCGGGTGAAATCATGACGTCACCGGTGATGAAAGGAGCCTGCCCTCCTGGATCTACTTAGATCCAATAAGCGGCAGCATCTACGCAGGAGTGGTGCCCAGCGACCAGCATGAAGAGGGGTAAGTACTACACAGGGGAGTGTGGCCTGTTCTATACTGGGAGGGGGCACAGCATAAGGGGCATTACTGAGGGCACTGCATAAGGGGCTCTAATACAGGGGGCATTGCATAAAGGACATTACTGGGGGGCACTGCATAATCGGCTATACTGGGGGTACTGCGTAAGGGGCACTGCGGAAGTGGCTCTAATACAGGGGACACTACATAAAGGGCACTACATAAGGGGCACTACATAAGGGGCACTAATACAGGGGACATTGCATAAGGGGTACTGCATTGGTTATTATCAATAGTAACCCTTTCAAAACTGCATATAAGACTTTTTTCTTGCGGCCCACACACAGATAACGATTGTAAAAATCGTTCAATCGTTCATATCTGTGACATGTGGGGCATGCAACGATGAACGATGCGTGTTCCCGCATGTCAGATAGTGATCTCTGAAATCTGATGTGTTTGCAGTCAGATTTTAACGATTTCATTCATTTTAATACTGACAGAAATCGTTCATGAAATCATTCAAATAGTTGTAAAAATCATTTATCTGACCGTGTGTATGAACCATTAGACCTTGAATATTCGGCCCTGTTGGTATTTTGAGTTTGACATGCCTGGGCTAGGGGAAGGAGGGGTTAGGGTTAGGCGCCACTGGGGGGAGGTTAGGGTTAGGCACCCCCCAAAGGGTTAGGTTTAGGGTGCAGGGATGGGGGGGGTTAGGTTAAGGCACCCCTGGGGGGATGTTAGGGTTAGGCACTAGGGGGGGGAGGTTAGGGTTAGGCACCCCTAAGGGAGGGTTAGGTTACTTACCTCACGCTGTCGGGATTTCCTCCCTTTGGCTAGACGCTGTCGGGATTTGAACCGCCAACATTTCAATCTCATTCCATCCATTACCATAGGCAAAATAATAGAGAACTCAAAAACCAGTCAGTGAAATCTATGAGGCGCCAAGATCCTTTCAGAAACCATGTGCATTCTCTGACCCAAAAAACATTAAGTGCATTGGCTACCGGGTTTCAGATATAGGTCCAGGTGTGGCTGGAGGAGGTATTTGTCACCTCAACAGCTCAAGTACACAAAACATTTACAGTTGTACTACTGTGGTTCAGGTATACAGTAACTGTTATAGGCACAGCGGGGTTAGCCTGTTGCATGTTCTGTGTACAAGTTTGCACACGTTGCAGGAGCTGATCAGGGAGGGTGGTGGGGCGGGTTGCTGCTTCAGATTGCACTGTATAAACCTTTTTACTGATCTGTTATCTAGTGTTCATTTAATCGCAGACACAGTGGGCCTGATTCAGTAAGGAACGCAAGTGTGCGCACGCAACCGGCCAATGTTTGAAATCTGCGCATGCGTATAAAACACGGGGCGCATGTGCGAACTAGGCGCTGCGAAGGGGAATGCGATGGCAGACAGCACGCAGACACACCACCCAGTGATTGACAGGAAGCACTGTTTGTGGGTGGTGACGGGGTGCGGTCGTGCGAACGCAGGTGTGTCAGTGCGTTTCAACGCCACTGCAGAGGCGTGCATAAATTAGGCATTGCGAGACCCGACGCAGCCTGAGCTCTCTCACTGCATGCAGGAGGTGTAGCAAAGACTGCGGAAGGGTCAGGTCAACCACTAAATGGTTCCCATGGTTGTCGATGGTACTGAGGTTTCCGCTGTCTTGCCAGGTATAGAGGACGCAAGTAAGGGGAATTGGGAGGTATTATGTAGTGCTGGGCGTCTGCTTTTTCTGCTGTGATTGCCGTGCTGATGCATTCATTAGCATATTCTCGCAGCGGCCGGGTGCGTGCGTGGGTGCGCACACTTTCGTTCCTTGCTGAATCAGGCCCAGAGTACACTAGGCTATTAACTCACCACGCTGACTCATTGACAGAGGATAATGCAAACAGAACTTAATTCCACGCCATGTAAATACTGTAAGTGTTATGAATAAAGTTAAGAGATCCCTGATCTCCCACTGTCCTAAACCTCATGCCCCAGATATTGCCAGGAACCTCATCTGCAGGTAAATGAGCTCCTATCTGAAGTAGGTCCCTTTGACAGGTTTGTCTTCATCCTCTGAGTCTTTTTCCTTTCTCCTGCTGGCAGAAATACTCGTTGGCTCCTTGCTATAATGTCAATGCAGAAAATACCCTGCTGAAGGCCAGTGCCAAGGAGCCATTGCCTGGGAGATGTTAACTGTCCCTAGGATCGCACATTGGAGAGCTATTTATCACTAATGGAGCATACACACGGTCATATGTGTCAGATGAACGATTAAACGATTTCTGACTGCATTAAAATGAATGGAATCGTCCAAGTCTGACTGCAAATACATCAGATGTCAGATATTGTTATCTGACCAGCGGGAACGATCATCGTACATCTGACAAAAATTTCAGATATGTCAGATTTTCCTTCAGATATGAACGATTTTTAAAATCGTTATCATTCAGATCTGAAGAAAATCAATTTATCAGTTATAAATTTATCAGTGATTAACGCTTCTAAACTCCCAATGGTAACTGGAACCTACGACCTTTACAAGTCCGTATCTGACCTTCCCCAGATAGGATCTATATATCATGGGTGATTTGACACGGTGCCCCTAATTGGAAGCCAGATCCTACAGTAAATACTATTGCATGTATAGGAGAACCACGCTATAGGAGGAAGGTGAATTTGGTGAGGAGTACAAATCGGATCTCCGTAGCAGACACAAACACAAAGCTGATTTGAAAATAGAACCATAACTCGCTGCAGACCACAACCACACAACAGTCACAGAAGCAGTAGGAGTAACTTACTTGTAGGAAATGCAGAGCGCAAACAAATTTATGCAAGTTTCAAAGTGTGAGGTGTGGTACGTTATCCTGCCAAATGCTTCCATTCTCCTACTGTTATCATGTTTCTTGTACTAAATAATGGGTTCTTAAAATATGCTACTAGAAAGGAACCCAGCTATATTACAGCTATAAAGTCCTCTTCCCAGCCAGCCTTGGATGACTACTACAGAGCAGTGACGAGCGGTGAGGTCAATGGCTGGGGAGGCACAGTTTTTATATCAAAACTCTGGAGCATGACAGGGAGTATAATAGGGGAGGGAGTATGACAGGGGAGGCTCTGCCCTGACTGCACGTCCCTGCTACAGAGGACATTCCTTCACAGAACAATATTTGAACAGTACATGGTTGGTGTTTTATCCACTCTCTAGAACTGTACACCCTCTGGAACAGACAGTAAGGGCCTGATTCAGAGTTGAACGCTAATGCCATTGCAGCTGCAATCCAGTACGCAGCTACCATGCAGAAATATGCAAATGACGCAGACATCGGGAGGTGTAATGAGGCATCTTTGCAAATCCAAGCAACTGTGTAGAAAGAGGCATCGGTGGCTGATGCTTCACGGTTAGCAGTCCTGAGTAACTCTATGGTCGCGGGTACAGACGCCGGAGCCATATTTCTTGTGTGTACGGGATCGCAGACGTAGGAATGTGACAAAACCGCGAATCGGTCGCGACATGCCTGTATTTTTATCTGACACTCCCCGTTACCACCCCCAAATGCTCCCTGTCAATCACATTAAATAAATACTTGCTGAGAGGTACTACAGTAACGTACCTTGACGCATACAGAGTGCGACTCAGACGCATGCGCAGGCCGATGATAATTGCTCAACTACGGAAACATCGTCATAGCGTAAAACAGCCGAATGAAATAAAAAAAGACCCCTCACGTGCTCAATATTAAAAACGGTTATTCAAGCTTATGTCCAACCTTGTAATCTTAGGCCAGGTACCTCCTGGCCACACGTTAAAGATGTTAGTGAATATGCACGTTAAACTATCTGTTACTGTTATCTGTATCGTTTACTAGCGTTCGGAGTTCACTTGGTGCCACCAGATGCATTCCAAAATATAAAACGGTGCCACAAAACAAGCAAGCACCAGTAACAGCAAGAATGGTCATGCCGAGAATAGAAACTGTGGTGTCTAGCATCACCCACATTTACAGACTTTATACTAACATTGACAATGGCAGCACACCACCATGTAATAATATATATATATATATATATATATATATATAAATAATTCTAGCACAGCGCATAACCTGTAAAAGGACGGACAGGAAATCTCTCTTGAACAAAGTAAAACAAGGCCTCTTAACTGAGCTGTGTTCTTTTCCAACATATAGGAAACAAGTCACACTTAGGGACGTTTATTTATTTAGAAGTGAAAAGTCCCGTACTTTTCGCCTTGTCGGACTTTTCGCAGACATCGCTGGTTTTGCATGCGAAAAAGTATCACGCGCGTCCGCGCTTATCCCCGTATTCAATTCCAAAGGACGAGTAAAAGTGTTCCGGTGAAACTCAAACAGGCGAAAAGTGCTGGCAGATATGGGGAACTCAGCCTGACACCCCCCGAAAAGATGCACTGACATGGGGGATCAATATGGATACCCCCGATTAGCCCTGCTAGAGGTATTTGGGGTGCTTAAATGCTCTCAATTGGTGCTATTTTGCATCTTTGCACAAGTGGTGAAGAATAGCATTTTGCAGTTGTTTTTTTTTGGCAAAAATAAGTAGTCCCTGCAAAATTGGGGTACATGAAAATGGGTGCAAGCATAGATAAAAATTGCTAAAGTGAGGTCTTAAAAAGCGCTAAAAACGCAACTTCAGCAAGCAACAAAACACCTCCCCCCATACTTGCAGACGCCCCCCAAAGTCTATTTCGCTAGTTTTTAAGTTTGTACCCCAACTTTGAACGTTTTCACCCCCTTTTTCAAAGTAATTTTTTTGGGTGTACTTTAATTCTTATTTTAATTTTTTTAATGTAGTTTACCTTTACCTAAGAGTGCAGGGTGGTTCCCCCACCTTAGCAACCCAAAACCGCAATTCTGCACTTTTTTCCGCCAGCTATTCATAGGCGAAACTTTTCCGTCGGGTACATTGCATTGCATTTTCGCACCGGTGAAAAGTCGCAACAATTGAATACGGGAATAAGTTTCCGCTGGCGAAATGACAAAACTTTTTCGCAAACAACGGCTTTTCGCCGCTAATTGAATTCGCCCCTTAGTGCCAAGCACATGTATTTCCATGTGCCAAGTACAATTCCGTAAAACAAGCATAGTGGTCTCTGGTTATTAAAGTGGCTGGTGAAATGTCATACAGGTATCATAGGTACAGTGAGCAGTTGCTTGTTTTGTTCCCTTAAATTATAAGAATTATGGGTCCCCTTTGACCGAGAGGGAGATTAAGTGTTTGATCTCACAACCTAACTGTACATTTTCATTGAAAAATGTGGTGATTAAATGATTAATAATTATGTTTAACTTGCAGTCTCCACCCATACCTTATAAATCACAGTGTGCAAAGGGCTACATAGCACATGGTGTAACTAAGTAGTTTGACTTCAGTACCATAGCAAGGTAGACAAGTTGGGGGCTCCCCAAGGTGCATCGCCCTAGACTGCAGACTAATGTTTTACCAGGTGCTGTCTAGGTCCCGCTTAACTTGACTCCGCAAGCAATGTCCACTGGGCCCTAGGCATGAGCCTAGTTTAATTAATATATGATCTGGCTCTTGGCTGGATATAGAGAGTGTCCATAAGGGAAACTCTTAGAGAAAAAAAAAGTACTCAGAAATCAGGCCAGTAACAGTATCACAGGGGCAGATGTTCCAAACAGAATATTACATAGACCTATAAATTGTGATTTAAAGTATGTAACCCAGCAGTTAATGAGGTTTAGAGCTTTACATTTCAACATAACACTCTTCCAGAATACAATGCCCTAAACTTAATTCCCTTTATATATAAGATTACTAGACACTTTTAGCACCATAACTTAAAGCAAATGTGGCAGAAGAGCCAGACATGCCAATGTTATATATCACAGAGCCAGACATGCCAATGTTATATATCACAGAGCCAGACATGCCAATGTTATATATCACAGAGCCAGACATGCCAATGTTATATATCACAGAGCCAGACATGCCAATGTTATATATCACAGAGGCAGACATGCCAATGTTATATATCACAGAGGCAGACATGCCAATGTTATATATCACAGAGCCAGACATGCCAATGTTATATATCACAGAGGCAGACATGCCAATGTTATATATCACAGAGGCAGACATGCCAATGTTATATATCACAGAGGCAGACATGCCAATGTTATACATCACAGAGCCAGACATGCCAATGTTATACATCACAGAGCCATACATGCCAATGTTATATATCACAGAGCCAGACATGCCAATGTTATATATCACAGAGGCAGACATGCCAATGTTATATATCACAGAGGCAGACATGCCAATGTTATACATCACAGAGCCAGACATGCCAATGTTATACATCACAGGCCCATCTCTTCTCAGGAAGAGAGTTTGAAAAATGTGAGTTCTCTTTATCTAAATAATAAAATGAAGTTTAGACAGTATAGCGAGTTCCAACTCATTAGTAGATTCAGATACAGCAGTAGAAACAAGCTCAGTGAGGAGGGTGCACAAATTACAAGGGCCTCATTCAACAGTGAACGCGACGCTGATATTTGCGCAGTTGAGCGATTTTCTTTATACAGTATATTGGGGGTATTCAATTAGCCCCGCGGCTAATTGCCGGACCTATTCAATTAGCAGGGATTACCCCCATGCAAGTCCCCGCAGTCGGATTGAACCTCGCAAGCTCATGGAGGTGCAAGGTAAAGTCAGCGGAAAAAAACACCAAATCGGGCGCTCAGGCGAGGAAAAAAACATTAATTCCGCAGTTTACGGGGAATCAGTGTGTTACCGTGCGTGAGTCATGATTTTTCATCGTGGGAAAAAAAAAACGGATTTAATTGAATAGCCTTTCCCCGTGTCGTGGGGATTTTGGCCGGCAATTAGTCGCGGGGTAAACTCCACTGCTAATTGAATACACCCCCTGTGAGTTGCACTGAGCATGCTCCAAGTTTCATTAACGACGACTGTCGCTGTGTGGACTTGGACACATTGTGATTGACAGACAGGGAGTGTTTGGGGGAGGTCACGGGGGGTGGCAGCCCAAACGCAGGCGTTTCATGACCATTTCACTGGCGTCCATGAATTTGTATGCAGTGGTCAAGGCTCGGGCGGCTTACTTCCAATGGACATTCCAAACGACCACAGGGTTGCTCATAACATTGATGCTGCGACCGATGGTTTTGTGTACGCAAGCGGCCAGACCTCAGACGCCGATAGTGGGCTTCTTAATACAACTCCCGGCGGCTGTGACATTTACATATTTTTGCACAACCGCCGCACATTCATTATCATCCACCTCCGGACCTATGGGCTGAATAGCGCCGGAAAGTTGGTCCCGAGCTATTCAATTCAGTGCGCTGTTTAGTCCGACACTTACAAGTTACGTTGGAGAATGCTGGTTCTTGCAACTTTTCCTGGGTGTGTAGTCGCGAGAAACCAGAATATTCCGACTAAAATGCTGGCCGCAAGGCTCTTAGCGCCGCGCTAAGCCAGAAACCAGCCTTGCAGCCAGCATTTTAGTCGGAGTTCTCCTTACACCCCTTTTAGACATAACAGCGCATTAAATTTGAACAGCTCCGAGAGCTCACTCCCTGCGCTATCAGCAGCGCACTGAGGCCCTGATTCAGAGCCGGACGTTCTGACAGAGCGCTCGCTCTGAATCAGGACCGTCCCTCCTCCTTTTTGGAGCGGCCTCCTGGCCGCTCGCATAGCAGTCGGTGACCACCCACAGCTTTAGCGAGCGGCCAAAATGATGGTCGCGATGGTCAAGACTATCGTGACCATCGCGGCCAAAATGATGGTCGCGATGGTCAAGACTATCGTGACCATCGGGCTTGCGACGAGACCCTTGCGGTAGGGTCTCGCTGCCGCAAGCCCTGGAGTGATTTTGTCTCTATCAGAGCCAAAAGCACTCCCATTTACATCACTAGTGATGTCAGTGGGGCCGGCCCCAGACGGTAGGCGTTCCCATAGGAACGCCTCCGTCTGGGCAGCCACGCCTCCGGCACGCCCACCAAAGGGGGCGTGCTGTCAATCACCATCGACAGCACGCCCCCTTTGGTGCGAGACCCATAAAGACGGCTTTGCCGTCGTTATTCGGGTCTCGCGCATGCGCACGACGGAGCCGCCTCCATCGTGTGCATGCGCACTTGGGCAACATCGACCCGCTTGCGAGTGGGTCTGAATCAGGCCCTGAATTCAATCCCCCACCTAGGTGTGCAACATTATGATTTCCAGCGCTTTCCCAAACGGTTGAACTTTCTTTTAAACAAAAACAAATATATGTTAGAATAAATTATAGACATTAGAGTGAGAATAATGAAAAGTCATACCGACAGCTCACTGACCAGGATTCCACTGCAGATTGCCAAACTAAATATTCTGAGCACACACACAACCTGGCAGTATTCTGTACATACATATGCACTAGATGGAGTCAGTCACTTTGTAGCTCTCGTCCAAATCAGCAGCATCACTATGAATGGACACCTGCTCAGAGACCAATCTCAGCGCAACATTTAGCTCTCACGCCATCAATGGCAATGAAACATATTATACCTTAACAATGCTGGGAAGTAAAAGCCATATTCAGTGCAGTACGCTATGCCGATGTTTTCGCAGTTGAGTGATAATCAGCAAACTGCGCATGCGTCTAAGGCAGGGTACACATCTAAACGACCGGCAATCGTGCCGATGTTCAGTGCGATTTGTCTTCATCCTGGACATCGCATGATTGCCGGTACACACTTAAAAGATTTAATGAAAGACGGAACAATCACTGTTCCGTCCTTCATTAACTTTAACAGGCTCACATGCGATATCGTGTGATTGACTGCGCAGCACAGCCAATCGCACGATATCGTATGCGACCGTGGGAACGCGCAAATTGGGCATACACTGCACGATATGCCCAATTTGTCGTTCCGATTTGGCTAAATCGGCCCGATATCGTCATGCGTCAAGTTACATTACCGTAGTCGCTCCCAGGGACTTTTCACTCGCAGTGTGATTGACAGTCTAGGAGCGTTCGGGGGAGGTAACGGGTATTGGTGGCAAAGAACACAGGTGTGTTGCGACCGTTTCAGGGGCATGTCACACCCTGCGCATGAGATCCCGTACAGTATGCAAGAAATACGGCTCCGATATCTCAGTTCTCACCGCCATCTTGCAGGGCAATAGATTCACTCAGGCTGCCGCAATAGAATGATCTGTGACCAATACTGTGTCTTTGTACGCAAACGCCATGAATTTTTACGCAGACACTTGGCTTTGCCAAACCGCCAGGTTAGGATATCGACACTGTCGGTATTTATCCTAACCCCTCCCCAGTGCCTAAACCTAACCTCCCCCCTAGTGCCTAACCCTAACAGTCCCCCTAACACCGCTACTTACCTTCGGAACGCCAGCAGTCGAGATGCCGGCGCCGGGATTCTCACATGTCGGGGTGCCGGCGCCGGTATACTGACCACAAGCCGTGTATTACCAAGCTAAATAATATACATGAAATAGCCGGGAGTGACCTCCAATGACCTCGGGGACACAAGTGAAGACAATAGTTAACCGCATGTCAAATGTATGAATCAAATCGCAATGATTCATTATGTAGTTATTTTACTAATTGCACAAGGTGTAAACAGGATCAGCTCATTATGGTTTTAATAAGATATCTTTAAACCGTGGCAAACCACATACAAAATTTATTACTCATGCAAAATAATTTCAGGGTTTAACAAATCTATAGTTAACTTTCTTGGTCTATAAAATGATGTTTCATTTCCTCATTTTTAGATTTGAAATGATAAATGACTAAACCAATTCTATTCCAATGCCAATTGGTACATGCAAATGGCGAGAGTTCTACTGCGATTTACAAAAGCACCCGAGTTCACATGATCAGCAAATCTAGGCCGGTTATGAGCTATGCCACATCACAGGTGATATCAAACCGCTGGCGCAATATTGAAAGTCTAAATTAACACTGATCGAAATCAGACAGATAATTACAGCATCGGTTGGTAAATGCAGCTGATATTCATTACCGGCCTGATGCAACAATCAGATCCCTGAGCAACATAGTAGCCAAAGTGGGAGTTGACTCTACACTGAAGTGGCAGTATCGGCTCACGATTCTATCCTGTCCAATCACGTGTTGAATAAATAATGCACCTCTTTATTCCCTATATAGAATTGGACAAGTTAAAAGACAAACATTAATCTGCCAGGCTTACAAAAGCTAAGGAGATTATCAAACTAGGTGTTCTAGCTGTATTGCTTTGCATAGGGACCCTGTCATGGGAGTGGTCCGTGTGACCAGCAGTGCTAAACAGACTGGTGGCAGCAGCACCTTCACCCACCACTCACACCAATGTCACTGTGTGCCCTGTGCACAGACTATGTAACCTCTCCTATTCACCCACCACTCACACCAATGTCACTGTGTGCCCTGTGCACAGACTGCTATGTAACCTGTCCTATTCACCCACCACTCACACCAATGTCACTGTGTGCCCTGTGCACAGACTGCTATGTAACCTCTCCTATTCACCCACCACTCACACCAATGTCACTGTGTGCCCTGTGCACAGACTGCTATGTAGCCTATCCTATTCACTCACCACTCACACCTATGTCACTGTGTGCCCTGTGCACAGACTGCTATGTAGCCTATCCTATTCACCAACCACTCACACCAATGTCACTGTGTGCCCTGTGCACAGATTGCTATGTAACCTCTCCTATTCACCCACCATTCACACCAATGTCACTGTGTGCCCTGTGCACAGACTGCTATGTAGCCTATCCTATTCACTCACCACTCACACCTATGTCACTGTGTGCCCTGTGCACAGACTGCTATGTAGCCTATCCTATTCACCAACCACTCACACCAATGTCACTGTGTGCCCTGTGCACAGACTGCTATGTAACCTCTCCTATTCACGCACCACTCACACCAATGTCACTGTGTGCCCTGTGCACAGACTGCTATGTAACCTCTCCTATTCACCCACCACTCACACCAATATCACTGTGTGCCCTGTGCAGACTGCTATGTAACCTTCCCTATTCACCCACCACTCACACCTATGTCACTGTGTGCCCTGCACAGACTGCTATGTAACCTCTCCTATTCACCCACCACTCACACCAATGTCACTGTGTGCCCTGTGCACAGACTGCTATGTAACCTCTCCTATTCACCCACCACTCACACCAATGTCACTGTGTGCCCTGTGCACAGACTGCTATGTAGCCTATCCTATTCACCCACCACTCACACCAATATCACTGTGTGCCCTGTGCACAGACTGCTAAGTAACCTCTCCTATTCACCCACCACTCACACCAATATCACTGTGTGCCCTGTGCACAGACTATGTAACCTCTCCTATTCACCCACCACTCACACCAATGTCACTGTGTGCCCTGTGCACAGACTGCTATGTAACCTATCCTATTCACCCACCACTCACACCAATATCACTGTGTGCCCTGTGCACACAATGCTATGTAGCCTATCCTATTCACCCACCACTCACACCAATATCACTGTGTGCCCTGTGCAGACTGCTATGTAACCTTCCCTATTCACCCACCACTCACACCTATGTCACTGTGTGCCCTGCACAGACTGCTATGTAACCTCTCCTATTCACCCACCACTCACACCAATGTCACTGTGTGCCCTGTGCAGACTGCTATGTAACCTTCCCTATTCACCCACCACTCACACCTATGTCACTGTGTGCCCTGCACAGACTGCTATGTAACCTCTCCTATTCACCCACCACTCACACCAATGTCACTGTGTGCCCTGTGCACAGACTGCTATGTAACCTCTCCTATTCACCCACCACTCACACCAATGTCACTGTGTGCCCTGTGCACAGACTGCTATGTAGCCTATCCTATTCACCCACCACTCACACCAATATCACTGTGTGCCCTGTGCACAGACTGCTAAGTAACCTCTCCTATTCACCCACCACTCACACCAATATCACTGTGTGCCCTGTGCACAGACTGCTATGTAACCTCTCCTATTCACCCACCACTCACACCAATATCACTGTGTGCCCTGTGCACAGACTGCTAAGTAACCTCTCCTATTCACCCACCACTCACACCAATATCACTGTGTGCCCTGTGCAGACTGCTATGTAACCTTCCCTATTCACCCACCACTCACACCTATGTCACTGTGTGCCCTGCACAGACTGCTATGTAACCTCTCCTATTCACCCACCACTCACACCAATGTCACTGTGTGCCCTGTGCAGACTGCTATGTAACCTTTCCTATTCACCCACCACTCACACCTATGTCACTGTGTGCCCTGCACAGACTGCTATGTAACCTCTCCTATTCACCCACCACTCACACCAATGTCACTGTGTGCCCTGTGCACAGACTGCTATGTAACCTCTCCTATTCACCCACCACTCACACCAATGTCACTGTGTGCCCTGTGCACAGACTGCTATGTAGCCTATCCTATTCACCCACCACTCACACCAATATCACTGTGTGCCCTGTGCACAGACTGCTAAGTAACCTCTCCTATTCACCCACCACTCACACCAATATCACTGTGTGCCCTGTGCACAGACTGCTATGTAACCTCTCCTATTCACCCACCACTCACACCAATGTCACTGTGTGCCCTGTGCACAGACTGCTATGTAACCTCTCCTATTCACCCACCACTCACACCAATGTCACTGTGTGCCCTGTGCACAGACTGCTATGTAGCCTATCCTATTCACCCACCACTCACACCAATATCACTGTGTGCCCTGTGCACAGACTGCTAAGTAACCTCTCCTATTCACCCACCACTCACACCAATATCACTGTGTGCCCTGTGCACAGACTGCTATGTAACCTCTCCTATTCACCCACCACTCACACCAATGTCACTGTGTGCCCTGTGCACAGACTGCTATGTAACCTCTCCTATTCACCCACCACTCACACCAATGTCACTGTGTGCCCTGTGCACAGACTGCTATGTAGCCTATCCTATTCACCCACCACTCACACCAATATCACTGTGTGCCCTGTGCACAGACTGCTAAGTAACCTCTCCTATTCACCCACCACTCACACCAATATCACTGTGTGCCCTGTGCACAGACTATGTAACCTCTCCTATTCACCCACCACTCACACCAATGTCACTGTGTGCCCTGTGCAGACTGCTATGTAACCTTCCCTATTCACCCACCACTCACACCTATGTCACTGTGTGCCCTGCACAGACTGCTATGTAACCTCTCCTATTCACCCACCACTCACACCAATGTCACTGTGTGCCCTGTGCACAGACTGCTATGTAACCTCTCCTATTCACCCACCACTCACACCAATGTCACTGTGTGCCCTGTGCACAGACTGCTATGTAGCCTATCCTATTCACCCACCACTCACACCAATATCACTGTGTGCCCTGTGCACAGACTGCTAAGTAACCTCTCCTATTCACCCACCACTCACACCAATATCACTGTGTGCCCTGTGCACAGACTGCTATGTAACCTCTCCTATTCACCCACCACTCACACCAATGTCACTGTGTGCCCTGTGCACAGACTGCTATGTAACCTCTCCTATTCACCCACCACTCACACCAATGTCACTGTGTGCCCTGTGCACAGACTGCTATGTAGCCTATCCTATTCACCCACCACTCACACCAATATCACTGTGTGCCCTGTGCACAGACTGCTAAGTAACCTCTCCTATTCACCCACCACTCACACCAATATCACTGTGTGCCCTGTGCACAGACTATGTAACCTCTCCTATTCACCCACCACTCACACCAATGTCACTGTGTGCCCTGTGCACAGACTGCTATGTAACCTATCCTATTCACCCACCACTCACACCAATATCACTGTGTGCCCTGTGCACACAATGCTATGTAGCCTATCCTATTCACCCACCACTCACACCAATATCACTGTGTGCCCTGTGCAGACTGCTATGTAACCTTCCCTATTCACCCACCACTCACACCTATGTCACTGTGTGCCCTGCACAGACTGCTATGTAACCTCTCCTATTCACCCACCACTCACACCAATGTCACTGTGTGCCCTGTGCACAGACTGCTATGTAACCTCTCCTATTCACCCACCACTCACACCAATGTCACTGTGTGCCCTGTGCACAGACTGCTATGTAGCCTATCCTATTCACCCACCACTCACACCAATATCACTGTGTGCCCTGTGCACAGACTGCTAAGTAACCTCTCCTATTCACCCACCACTCACACCAATATCACTGTGTGCCCTGTGCACAGACTGCTATGTAACCTCTCCTATTCACCCACCACTCACACCAATATCACTGTGTGCCCTGTGCACAGACTGCTAAGTAACCTCTCCTATTCACCCACCACTCACACCAATATCACTGTGTGCCCTGTGCAGACTGCTATGTAACCTTCCCTATTCACCCACCACTCACACCTATGTCACTGTGTGCCCTGCACAGACTGCTATGTAACCTCTCCTATTCACCCACCACTCACACCAATGTCACTGTGTGCCCTGTGCAGACTGCTATGTAACCTTCCCTATTCACCCACCACTCACACCTATGTCACTGTGTGCCCTGCACAGACTGCTATGTAACCTCTCCTATTCACCCACCACTCACACCAATGTCACTGTGTGCCCTGTGCACAGACTGCTATGTAACCTCTCCTATTCACCCACCACTCACACCAATGTCACTGTGTGCCCTGTGCACAGACTGCTATGTAGCCTATCCTATTCACCCACCACTCACACCAATATCACTGTGTGCCCTGTGCACAGACTGCTAAGTAACCTCTCCTATTCACCCACCACTCACACCAATATCACTGTGTGCCCTGTGCACAGACTGCTATGTAACCTCTCCTATTCACCCACCACTCACACCAATATCACTGTGTGCCCTGTGCACAGACTGCTAAGTAACCTCTCCTATTCACCCACCACTCACACCAATATCACTGTGTGCCCTGTGCAGACTGCTATGTAACCTTCCCTATTCACCCACCACTCACACCTATGTCACTGTGTGCCCTGCACAGACTGCTATGTAACCTCTCCTATTCACCCACCACTCACACCAATGTCACTGTGTGCCCTGTGCAGACTGCTATGTAACCTTTCCTATTCACCCACCACTCACACCTATGTCACTGTGTGCCCTGCACAGACTGCTATGTAACCTCTCCTATTCACCCACCACTCACACCAATGTCACTGTGTGCCCTGTGCACAGACTGCTATGTAACCTCTCCTATTCACCCACCACTCACACCAATGTCACTGTGTGCCCTGTGCACAGACTGCTATGTAGCCTATCCTATTCACCCACCACTCACACCAATATCACTGTGTGCCCTGTGCACAGACTGCTAAGTAACCTCTCCTATTCACCCACCACTCACACCAATATCACTGTGTGCCCTGTGCACAGACTGCTATGTAACCTCTCCTATTCACCCACCACTCACACCAATGTCACTGTGTGCCCTGTGCACAGACTGCTATGTAACCTCTCCTATTCACCCACCACTCACACCAATGTCACTGTGTGCCCTGTGCACAGACTGCTATGTAGCCTATCCTATTCACCCACCACTCACACCAATATCACTGTGTGCCCTGTGCACAGACTGCTAAGTAACCTCTCCTATTCACCCACCACTCACACCAATATCACTGTGTGCCCTGTGCACAGACTGCTATGTAACCTCTCCTATTCACCCACCACTCACACCAATGTCACTGTGTGCCCTGTGCACAGACTGCTATGTAACCTCTCCTATTCACCCACCACTCACACCAATGTCACTGTGTGCCCTGTGCACAGACTGCTATGTAGCCTATCCTATTCACCCACCACTCACACCAATATCACTGTGTGCCCTGTGCACAGACTGCTAAGTAACCTCTCCTATTCACCCACCACTCACACCAATATCACTGTGTGCCCTGTGCACAGACTATGTAACCTCTCCTATTCACCCACCACTCACACCAATGTCACTGTGTGCCCTGTGCAGACTGCTATGTAACCTTCCCTATTCACCCACCACTCACACCTATGTCACTGTGTGCCCTGCACAGACTGCTATGTAACCTCTCCTATTCACCCACCACTCACACCAATGTCACTGTGTGCCCTGTGCACAGACTGCTATGTAACCTCTCCTATTCACCCACCACTCACACCAATGTCACTGTGTGCCCTGTGCACAGACTGCTATGTAGCCTATCCTATTCACCCACCACTCACACCAATATCACTGTGTGCCCTGTGCACAGACTGCTAAGTAACCTCTCCTATTCACCCACCACTCACACCAATATCACTGTGTGCCCTGTGCACAGACTGCTATGTAACCTCTCCTATTCACCCACCACTCACACCAATGTCACTGTGTGCCCTGTGCACAGACTGCTATGTAACCTCTCCTATTCACCCACCACTCACACCAATGTCACTGTGTGCCCTGTGCACAGACTGCTATGTAGCCTATCCTATTCACCCACCACTCACACCAATATCACTGTGTGCCCTGTGCACAGACTGCTAAGTAACCTCTCCTATTCACCCACCACTCACACCAATATCACTGTGTGCCCTGTGCACAGACTATGTAACCTCTCCTATTCACCCACCACTCACACCAATGTCACTGTGTGCCCTGTGCACAGACTGCTATGTAACCTATCCTATTCACCCACCACTCACACCAATATCACTGTGTGCCCTGTGCACACAATGCTATGTAGCCTATCCTATTCACCCACCACTCACACCAATATCACTGTGTGCCCTGTGCAGACTGCTATGTAACCTTCCCTATTCACCCACCACTCACACCTATGTCACTGTGTGCCCTGCACAGACTGCTATGTAACCTCTCCTATTCACCCACCACTCACACCAATGTCACTGTGTGCCCTGTGCACAGACTGCTATGTAACCTCTCCTATTCACCCACCACTCACACCAATGTCACTGTGTGCCCTGTGCACAGACTGCTATGTAGCCTATCCTATTCACCCACCACTCACACCAATATCACTGTGTGCCCTGTGCACAGACTGCTAAGTAACCTCTCCTATTCACCCACCACTCACACCAATATCACTGTGTGCCCTGTGCACAGACTGCTATGTAACCTCTCCTATTCACCCACCACTCACACCAATATCACTGTGTGCCCTGTGCACAGACTGCTAAGTAACCTCTCCTATTCACCCACCACTCACACCAATATCACTGTGTGCCCTGTGCAGACTGCTATGTAACCTTCCCTATTCACCCACCACTCACACCTATGTCACTGTGTGCCCTGCACAGACTGCTATGTAACCTCTCCTATTCACCCACCACTCACACCAATGTCACTGTGTGCCCTGTGCAGACTGCTATGTAACCTTCCCTATTCACCCACCACTCACACCTATGTCACTGTGTGCCCTGCACAGACTGCTATGTAACCTCTCCTATTCACCCACCACTCACACCAATGTCACTGTGTGCCCTGTGCACAGACTGCTATGTAACCTCTCCTATTCACCCACCACTCACACCAATGTCACTGTGTGCCCTGTGCACAGACTGCTATGTAGCCTATCCTATTCACCCACCACTCACACCAATATCACTGTGTGCCCTGTGCACAGACTGCTAAGTAACCTCTCCTATTCACCCACCACTCACACCAATATCACTGTGTGCCCTGTGCACAGACTGCTATGTAACCTCTCCTATTCACCCACCACTCACACCAATATCACTGTGTGCCCTGTGCACACAATGCTATGTAGCCTCTCCTATTCAAGTCAATGTGGGCTCAAAGCACCTTCCCCCCCGCCCCTTACCGGTCGCACGCATGGCGCCACATCTATCTCTTGCATTGATGAGGTCAATACATTTTTTTTATTTATTTTTTTTGCTCAGCTTTAACTTGACGGATGGTGATGAAGCAAAGTGCAGGTTATTTCTAGGAGTTGCCACTACAAAGTGATGCAGCTTTCATGAAAATGGGTTTAGTAGTTTTTGCGCCAACTTGAAATCATCCTTAGAGGCACATAGCCCATACAGAAAGCGCTCGTAGAGTGAGCACGCATGATCATAGGAAATTAAAACTGCCGATCCTTAAAACGGAAAAAAAAAAATTGTAACAACCAGTTATTCATGTCAGATATCATATATCCAATACCTCTCAAACATTAGCATTTTTAGTAAAATGATGGGGAAAAATTATATATAAATCAACTTCTTTTTTTTGTTCAAAACTTCATGCAGAATAAAATTATCCCATTCAAGCACATCAAACATAATGAGATGAATATGGATAGTCACTGAATATGCAAATAATGCAGACAAAAAAAAGTAATAATTAAATATACACTATGTGTGATTGCAATCAGCTGGCAAAGCGACAGAAGTGACAATACTGAGGGTCATGTTCACCCAAGGAGACAGTCTCAACTCACACTGTGCAGGCTTCACTTATGGTAACAAACGAACTCAAAGTGATTACCCCATATTAACGTGAACACTGTAGTAACCAAAGCCAACTGGTTTCATCATTATACTTTTGAAAAAATTAAATAAAATAATACCCTTCAAAATTAGTATCAAATACTTGCTATATAAATAAGCGTTCGCTAGGCTGTTTCAGCAGGGCGCCGTACTCTGCCCTATTTCTAAAGGGTAGATAGCAACATGCCGTCCGGCACGGCGCCCCGCTGAAACATCCTGCGGGTTCTGTCCCCTCCCGCGGGCTGCAGTGTCCTGTGGGTGGGGCAAACGGTGGTGCAGCAGTCACCGCCGGTGAATGGATGCTGGGCGCATGCACCCGGCATCCATTCACAGTGACCGCAGCGCTTGGGGGCTGCCCGGCATGTCCGTAAGTGCCGGGCACGCCCCGAAGACTAACTAAAAGGGGATGCTTCATAAAGACATGCCCCCTTTTCCTTGGCCACGCACTCTTTTTGGAAGAGAGTGCCTTCGCCGAGCGGAGAAGTGCCCTTTCTCTAGTGCCGGCGCCCTGCAGTCGATTTTGTAAACATTGCGGGTTTCCAGCAATTTGAAAACGACTGCAAATTGAACAAAAATAAATCTCACTTTTACCAAAGTGCACCCTATTATATTTCCCCCCTGGTCTAAAACAGTATCTCAAAGAGATTCAATTAAAAGCCAAGCAGTGTCGGGTCTCTCTAAAGAGAGAGCTGGATTGTGATGAAGGGGACCAGAAGGGGTCCCAGTTATATTCAAGTGCATGGACTTTAACTACAGCAAATGGTGGAGGTCGGAGAACCCAAGGGAGTGGTCCCCTCCAAAGCACTTTATTATAGTAAGGTTAAGGAAATTAGATTGAACTAAAAAAAAGTGGGAACACCTTTACTGAAAGACCTTATTGAGGTATCTCCAAGTCTGACAGAAGAACCATAGCTTCTAGCCAAAAAACAATACAAAATCTGTAAAACTATCACGGGGGGGGGGGGCAATAGGCAATAAATAAATGTAATATCATATATACACAATATTTCACCACCACCTTCGAAAAATTACCGTAATCACTTTTTTCTTAGGCTTCCAAAACCTTTAGCAACTCTGTTAGCTCCTGCGGGCGCAAAAGCTAAGGGAGCACCAATTTTTGGACACAACCTCCTGAAGAGTGATAAGGAATATGCGATAAGAAATGTACAATAAGTCCGTGGTTAGGGTGCGGTAACCAGGACTTTAGACGGGTTTAGCAGTTTTACTTGATTAAAACCTGTCTAATAGGGAGCAACAAGCTCAATAATTAATGGGCATCCAAAAACAATTGGAATTGCTACATTGGGCACCCATTAAAATAGCACAGTGAAAAAAGAACAATTGTATCGCCCCCTTATAATGTGGACGTGCCGTTCGGTTCTCCAGAAATCCGAATTCACCCAAATTTCATGAATCCGGTTCTGATCTCCTGAGGAAATCCGTATAAATCGGAGTGTCGGTTCTGATCTTTTTGTGGTACAGAATTCTGATTTTAATTCCGAATTTTGGTTTTGGATTGCATAAATTACATGATTTTAGCAGTTTTAAAAAAAAAAAAAAAAAACTTTTCTTCAGTTAAAAAATAAAATAAAAACCCAGATCCAAAAGAAAAACACTGGGGTCAGCGCACATCTCTATTAGAATGCAAGTTCTCTCATGAGCAGGGCCCTCCTAACCTTTCTTTTCATGTCTGTGTTTGTTATCTACCTTGAATGTCCCTATTTTATGCACAGTATATCCTGCTCTCCCCAGTGTCTGCCACTGCAGAGCACTGTGACACCTTACAAATCATCAACAATGATAATAGTAATAATAATAATAATAATAAACACTTTATTTAAACATTATCCGTTTATATGCTTTTACTGAATTGTATATAGTTTAAATATTAAATGTACGTATTGACATAACACAAATACTGTAAATATAATGGGAAATATTTTTTTCACTTAACATTTTCTATTCTATTAATCCATTTACATTGGTCTCTATTCAATTGAACATGAATTAAATAGCGCCGGGAGGGAGCTCCCGAAGCTATTCAATTCAGCTCGCTGTTAAATCGGAGAATGCCCGGTCTCCCGCCCCTCACGCCTTAAACAGGCTGTTTAGTCATGAGAACGGAGATTCTCCGACTAAACTTCCCGGCGAGATGCTGTTTCTGCGGCGCCAAGGGCATCGCGCCTGTACTTGTCGGATTTCTGCTCGCACCCCTAGAGGGGTGCGAGAAGAAGTCCTTAACAGCGCGCTGAATTGAATAGCTCCGGGAGCTCCCTCCCGGCGCTATTTAATTCGCGTTCGATGGAATCAAGCCCATAGATTTTCTTAACAACACAGTAATTCCCGGATCCCCCTCTCCTCTACGCTTGTAACGTATTTGCACATTATTACCATGTCGCTCCTGCTTACCCTCACTGGGCTGTTAGAAAGGACCCTTGCATTAGTGTGTCTGGATCCTGCTGGCTGTGGCAGGCATTCGGGTCATGGGGTACCTTTGCCACAGACCCAGCGCAGCGCTCACTTGTGAACTTATGTGGCACGTTTGGCATGTTTTTCTGACTTGGGGCAATTACCTGCAGTCGTTTTGAAGCCACAATACACTATTTCCTGATATGTGCTACTAGTTTTACCCACATGCACTTGTGTGATATACAGCTGATATTAGTCACTAGTAGTAAATGGTCTCCATTCATCACAGAAGCATTTCCATTATTATATAAATTAAACAGGTGTACCACAGCCTATGTTACACTGATGAAGTATGTTATGGGCTGTGGAGTGTTCCTGGTGTGGAAGCCCTACTACTACTATGAGTATTTGTGATTTGAGTCTAAAGCTGGCCACACACACAGCGATATTTTACCCGATCTGACAGATTCCGACACATTGGAACCACAGATCGTGTAAAATATGGCCAAATCGTGAGTCCCCACTCACGATCATGATGCGGTGCGCGTCCCCGCTGGTTGCACATCGCATCGTCAGATCTGCCGTGCAGTAGGGCAGATCTGACAATCTAGGACCCGATGCACTGTGATAGTCTGGATGCAGAAGAGATCATATTAAGATTGGACACCAAATCGTGTGCAGATCGTGTGCAGAGCTGCCGGGGAGAGTTTCAAGGGAAATCGTACACATCGCTATGTGTGTGGCCAGCTTAACAGAAATATATTATCCTTCCTTTCAAGTTTTTTGTTTGTCTACATTTATTATTTACATATGTTGCATAACTATGTATCATTGGGATATTCTCTGAGCAGATTAGATTTGTCCAAGTACCAATAGTAAATATGAAGTCTATTTTCTTTTTGAGCAGTCTGACAATAGATATGTACAGGTTGTACTGATTTGTGTGAGTTTAAAAAAAAAAAAAGTCACCCAGCTGTGTACACTCATTCATATTCCTCATAATTGTTACAACTGAATTATATGTGTGTCGGTTGTTACCAATGGCATTAGGGGGTTTTCTCTTCACTGGGCCAAATGTAAATATGTGCATTAGATCTGGACAAGTAATAGTATTATCATATTTTCGATGCGATTGCTCGTATGACTTAACTCCCGATTTGAAGTGTCGATCATGGTGCCGACACACACACACACACACACACACACACACACTTGCGATCCTTCTATCCTTGGCAGCCGACATATAAAAACAAAACGGTGGTATAAGCATACACAAGGTACAGAGTCACGGCGGCAGTCACAGCGAGGGTTCTTCTTCAAGGAACGGAGCGTAATTAAAACAAGCATCCTGAACTCGCATCGCCATTTTCCATAACAAGTGCGAGGATTGAGGGCCTGATTCAGACCCGCTCACAAGCGGGTCGATGGTGGCCCAGTGCGCACGCCCGGCGTGCGCGAGCCCTGGAGCGAGCGCAAAAAGCACTCGCTCCGTGGCTCACTACAAAAGGGGCGGCTGTCGATGTTGATCGACCGCTCGCCCCGTTTTGTAGGCGTGGCCGGGGGTGGCTTCACAAACGGAGGCGTTCCCATGCGAATGCCTGCCGTTTGTGGGCGGCCCCACTGACATCACCAGTGATGTCAGTGGGAGAGCTTCCGGCTCTATTAGAGCCAGAAGCTCTCTGGGGCTTGAGGCCACGAGACCCTACCACAAGGGTCTTGTCGCAAGGCCGAGGGTCGCGATGGTCTTGACCATCGCGACCATCATCCTGGACGCTCGCATAAGCTGTGGGCGGTAACCCACAGCTATGCGAGCGGCCAAGAGGCCGCCACCAAAAAACCAAGCGCCCGCCCTGATACAGAGCGAGCGCTCGCTTTTTGCGAGTGCCTCTGAATCAGGGCCTGAGTACGTACTGCAGCTAGGCCGGTTGCCCTTGTATTGGTACACATCACTACTTACCTGCTAGTGGGTGGAACTACATATACCAGCAAGCCCTGGTCAACAAATTGATTTGGTGGGCAAGCCCTGGTACATCTTATACCAATAGGAAAAGGTCGCTGTATTGTGTACTGAATAATGAAAACGGGCAGAACGAGCAAAATAAGGCCAAATGTTTGAATGCAGGAGAGTGCGACGCAGCACAATTCTCTGCTTGAGTTTAATTATACACACCCACACCTACAGGAACACTTGAAGGAACGGTCGCAGGAATAGTCGAATGTGCGAACATGCAAGACTATTCCTTCGACCAGACAGTAGAATCGGATGAAAATTAAACCATACATAAGATGAGATTCCTTCGTAACACAGATAGAAACACGATCAAAGGTGCACATACACTTAACAAGGATTAGTGAGATGGGGGAAAAATACAAACATTACAAACTGAAAAAGTATTAGGGGTAAATTTACTAAGTTGGGAGTTCTATTAAGAAGTGATGTTGCCCATAGCAACCAATCAGATTCTACTTCTCATTTATCTAGCACCTTCTAGAAGATAATACCTGGAATCTGATTGGTTGCTATGGGCAACATAATATCTTAATAGAACTCCCATCTTAGTAAATTTACCCCTTATTCAATATGTGAGCAAAAAGTCCGTGCTGGACTTTTCGCTCCATATCGGTGGTTTGACGGGGATAAAGTATCGGGCGCGCGCGGAAAGGTATCAGGAATTATCAGGAAAGCATCCAGGGACCCCCTAATGATGTCCTGACATGGGGGATCATTATGGGCACCCCCGTTTTGGCCTGCGAAAGGTAAATATGGGTTTTATATAGCCGCGGCAGGTGTTTTTTTCCCGACAGGGAAGAAGGGGTGAAGAAGGGCACTTTTTTTTTTTGTAAAAAAAAAACTAAACTAGGTGCATCAAATTTGGGGTACATGAAAATGGGTGCAAGCACATTTTTAAGTCCCTAAGGTGCATTTTTAAAATTCTTCAAAAATGCACCTGCCGCTACTACCCGCAATGAAGAAAACACCTGCCGCATACTTGGGAACCCCCATCCCCCCACCAGAATTAATTTCGTTAGTTTCAAACTTGTTCCGCATATTTGTTTATTTTTTCACACCAAATTTTACATTTTTTGGGGTTTCCCGTTTTGTTTTTTTTTATTAAACTTTTTTTGACACAGATCTTTTTTTGGGGACTCTCCCAGGGATGCGGGCTATTTTTTTTATACCTGCACCCCTAAACCCCAATTCTGCACTTTTTTTGCCACCTATTCAGTGGTGTAAAGTAAAGTTATCCCCGTTTTTTTTCAAAGGCTTTTCGCACCGGCAAAAAGTCTTTGAAATTGAATACGGGGATAATAGAAATAGGTGAAAATGACGTCATCGGCCTTTTCGCTTCAAATTGAATATGGCTTTTAGTCTCAATACAAAATCAATTTCATCAGGCTAAAATACAGAACATCCAAGATTAAAGTTCATTTACTGTATTCACACCAACAGAGAGAAAGACAAAATAAAAATACTGATCCGCTGTTTGCAAGTACAGCTTTCCAGAATAGACACATTTTGCCAGACCTAACATAACAATGGGAACTTGGAAAGCGTCCGGGTGTTCTGGCTGAACAGATCACATGCAGAACCTTCCTGAAAGCGGCTAGGACTTCTCTACAGTAAAACAAAAGAACTGATCTTCCAAATCTAAAAACAAACTGGAGTTATGCACATTGTATCTTTTAGAAAGAACGTGGTCATGAAAAGAAAAAAAAAGGTTTTATGTTTATAAACGTAGGACACTTATCTATAACATTTTAAATCAAGGTTTTTTATTTGTTTGTTTTTTTCATTTGGTATCAAAGGGCTGCATCCCAGAGGGACTGAACATTATGGGTAGCTCTCTCTCCAGGCTACAGGAGGGGTGTGCAAGAAGATTCCAGATGCACAAAAAGTATTATATTTACAAACAAATTGAACGTGACATTTTTTTCAACGTATTCGCCAGAGGAGTCTATGCAAAGCTGCATGCGCAACACTAATAGCAATGTCATACACAGGCAACAGATTGCTTTTTGAATGAACACACAGACACACAAATAACAGTAAAGCGCCACAATCTATGCACTACCCTATAGATTGTAGGCTCACGAGCAGAGCCCTCTGCAAAAACACTCAGAGACAAATGTAATATGCAGGAGTTGGCGCGACAATCATTAGATTTAAAGCAGCAATTAGTTTAAAGGCAGCACCAAGTTGGTTTTGCCATTAAACTAATTGCAGCTTTAAATCTAATGATTATCTCGCCTGAATTGCGCTGGCTATTGCATTTGGCCCTCAGCTGTTTTTTTTTTATTTTTTACAGTGTAAAGCGTTAAGCTGGAGCCACATAAATAAATGTTAATGTGGCCACGGTAAGCACCTATTGTTTTCAGCTTAGAGGACAGTGAAAAGCTTTTATGACTGGCTGAGAAGAAACATCTGCAGCTCTAGCAATAATAAAAAAAAAAATTAGGTTTCTAGCGCAAAATATAATTTACATTAACAAAGCTACAATATAAACGGTTTACTTCTACAGTATAATTCTAAAAGATAGTTTTGGGTGGAATAAAGGCAATCATTATTTAACATTTTTATTTAAATAGCGCACACATATTCCACATCACCGTACAGAAACTATTTAGTCATTTGCAGTAGTCTGTCCCAGTGGAGCTTACAATCCATATTCCCTGCTACTGTACATGTACACGCACATATATACCAGTAGCCAACCAGTATGTTTTTGGATTGTGGGCACCTGAAGGAAAACCATACAATCACGTGGAAACCATACAAACTACACACAGATAGGGCTTCAGTGGGAAGAACGCAAGACCAAAATGCTATGAAGCATCTGACTTGCCTTCCTCAATGCTTTGGTGCATTGCTTGCCTGCCTTCAAGTTAACTGAAATCACACGCGCACACAGGGGGGGTTTCCAAGTACCTACAAACCCCCCCCCCTGCCCGTTGTGCTCCATTCACCACTGGCCCGAGCGGCTGAGCAATTTTTCTTTTTTTTTTTTTCCCAGAGTCCCGACTGCCTGGAATGGCTGTAGGGGGAGCTCAGCGCGCAAGCCCCTCCCAGTCAGTTCCCGCATAGGGGCACCATCGTAACCGGCATCTGAGGATGAGCGCGCCTGCTGCCGGGTGACACATTGTGTAATCCACTGTTGCCAGCGCTGTCGAGTCCCGTAGCCGCACGCCGTGGGTGGAGGTGCGTGGGGAGGGGGGGGTTGAGTGGGTGGGCGGGGGTGGTGCCAGACAGTATTTATTTGGCTAAGTCTGTATTCATGTTCTTAGGTAAGCGCTGGCTGCGCTGCAGTGTGTGTCTGTGTTAGTGTATGTGTTTGTGTGCATGAGTGTGTCTGTCAGTGTGTGTCTGTGTATGTGTTAGTGTAAGTGTTTGTGTGCATGAGTGTGTCTGTCAGTGTGTGTATGTATCTGTGTGTCTGTGTGTGTGTGTGTGTGTGTGTGTGTGTGTATGTGTGTAGGCTAAGGGAGGGGAGTGAGAAAAGCATGGCAAGAGATTCAGTTCAGGACTTGGAGTATGAACACTGTAGAGCAATTTATTATAAAAGTGTTAGTATTAGGGACTACTACAGGGGGCATTATATAAGGGGCACTACTGGGGTACAGCATAGTGGGGACTATATAAGGGCCACTACATAGGGGCACGACTACTGCGGGCACTACATAGAGGGGTACTATATAAGGGGCACTACTGGAGGGCACTGTATAAGGGGCACTACTGGGAGCACTGCATAGGCAGGACTATTACTGGGGGCACTGTATAAGGGGCACTGCATAGGGGCATCACTACTGCAGACACTACATAGGGAGCACTGTATAAGGGGCATTACTGGGGGCATCTATATATTTATTTGTGGCTAGATGTTTTTTCATTAACCAAGAATTTGGAAACCCCCCTTTCAAAATCCTGCGTTTGCCACTGGAAATGGTGACTCCTAAATCCCTCTCCTCCTGTGTATTTTCCAAAATAGTGTCCTTGATACTATATTTAGCCTTTGGGTTATTGAGATCCAAGTGCATGATTTAACATTTATTGACAGTGTAGCTGCCATGTTCTTGCCCATTCCTCTAGTCTACCCAGATCCTCAGTCATTTGTTTTACCCCTCCTGGTGTGTCTGCCCTGTTGCATACTTTTGTGTCATCTGCAAAAAGGCATTACTTATTTGCATTTACTTCCCGCTCTGGCAGGGGCCGCACTGATAATACGGGTCCCAAGCCAGCGTTCTGCTCTTCGGCTGAAGCAGCGTTTGAAAACTTTTTTTTCTTACTTTACATAGGATTATAAACTGAAATAATCAATTTTTGATGATCGCAATAAATGGATAATTACACTTTTTAACTCTGAAACCAATTAATCCATATATTCTATCGGCCAGGATCACCAAATCATCTATGTTACTCTGCCAGCACATACATGCCATATGCTCAATGGCTGATGTCCAATTGATTCACATCCATGATGCATATATGGAATGTTTTGCTATGTAGATATAAGGCATGCGTGTGAAATATTGGCAGAAATAAGTCATACTCCATATGCAATTCCTACTAACAGGCAATCTGTGCTACGTCAGCTGTTGCAGAGGGGACATTTCCAGGACAGACTGACAATGGCTTGCAGGGGGTGCTGGGATTTGTAGTTCCCTAACAGCATGAAAGCCACAGGTTGCCTAAATCTGCTATTAAATACACGGCTATTAATTAAAAGTGGTTAGACATAGCAAATATGATTAAGCTCTTAGATAGCAAATACTTGAAAATTAAATGTACTTTAACTAGAATCCACTGTGACAGGCAAATAACATTTCAATTACGTGGTGGCAAGCCACATTAACTTGTGCTACCAGAATAGGAAGTGAATATAATCTCAATTGAAAGTGATCACTTTTAAAAGCAAGATATTGACAGTCTGGTGTTGGAGGGAAGCAGTGAAGAGTCTGGAACTAGGCAGTAGCAATACAAGGAGGGGGGCGGTGAGTGTGCGGATTGGCTGGAGATGGCCTTCCTGTGCTGGGGGAAAAGGCGCGCCTTACAGGCCATTCCAATGGGATGAGCCACCACAACAATCTCACACACAGTGCCTGGAGCAGGAGGGAGACACATCTGTGCAGCAATAAGACAGTTGACCAACTTCTTATGAGACTTGCTGCCACAGTACTGTGTTATAATTTGATTGCCACATGAAGCCACTTCCTCTTGTGACACGTTCAAAAGAAAAAAATAAAGGCTGTGGGAATCATAATACAGATGTTCAAGGAAGTGTGCACTGTAATTGCAGAATTGAGCGATTTGCAATTATTTGCTTTACTGTTAACAGCTACCACATAACTTCTTGAAAAGAAAAAAAATGTCTGCAAAGGACTGTCCTTACGCCAGTCTCCTACGCTTTCATTTTACCGAATGCGATTCCATCTTCCCTGAAATGCCTGTGTATAAGCTCACACAATAAGAAGGCCTGATATCCTGGATTGTAAGATTTAATATCCTCTATAGGAGAAGCTGTCAGTTTTCCCCAGCTATGCAGCAAATGTAATGACTCAATGCAGGCTGGCTGGTTACTCACAATGGCATCACATGTATTTCCTATGTATACCTCTTACCTCTCAGTCTGTTAATACGCTGTCTTTTATTACTGTGTTTGCCCCCAATTGTAAAGTGCCACGGAATATGCTGGTGCTCGTATAAAGTAAATAAATGTCTCATTTGCAAACACACCATACTTGCACAATGAACATACTTGTTAATGGGTGCATACATAACTCAGACATACAATAACATGTTATAGATTTGTCATTAACTGCTAGTTCTTCACACTAGGTGACCAGCTGATCGTAAAAGAATGATAACAACTGTTGCAGAACCTCTTGGCAATGGTAATGTCATACTTATGCCATTATGCCAGCTCCATCATAAGAAGATTATCCCTGGGCAGTCAGGGTCTTTGTAACTGGAAACATCCCTATTTTGTTGCTCTCGATTTGTTTATGGCCTGAGTAAACACCAAGTTCCCCGATTTCCACAGGTTGTCATTTCCCAAATGATGGGAGCCTTAAGGGGCCTATCCATTAGCAGATCTTTCTCCAACGATGAAAGACAAAAGATTATCCCTTGAAAATTCCTGGGGCTGCAGTGACAGATATCGGTCATGTACATGACAGATTTTTGCAAACGACGAACGATATTGTATGACATCATTCAGGGAGTGGATTTTTTTTTAATGTTTCTATGAATTTTCATTAAAAATATTGTTGGTCGTTCGTCGTTTACCACTTATAAACTGCCAGATATTTCTAATATCTGGCAGCGATAAGCGATACTTGACCAACATGTTGGAGAGACGAAAAACACAATTTATCGGCCGCGGGAGTGCGCATCTGTCATCGTTCAGGGCCTATCCATTAGCAGATGAATTGAACGACTGAACGATATATCGTTCAATTTATCTGCTAATGGATACACCCCTTTAAGCTAGGTACACACACTAAGATTTGTCAAACAATGGGAACGACTAGACTAATTTTGACAAAATGATCCAAAAATTGGCCGATGTACAGCGCACATACTATGCAATGATCGTTTAGTTCTAACATACCGTTTGATTCCAGATCGTCTCGTCTCTGTAGGTGAATGCTAATTAATTAGCAGACATCAGCCAGGGTCCGTACACACTGCATTTTCTGAATGATAGCAAAATGACATGAACGACAGTGTGTGCAGCACGCGCTATATCGCGAGCTGATCTGGCGGGTTTTGGAACGACCGTCGGGCCCTGGTGCAGCGTACACACTTCACAGTTACCGGGCCAATGAGTCAAGATCTGTCAGGTCGGCCCGGAAATTGCATAGTATATACCTAGCTTTACTGTTATGCTAAAGAAATTCTGAAGAGGTTCTGCAGCAGCTCAGTGACAAGATACAGAACAAGATGGGAATTCAGATAAACCTCCTGACAGCCTGAGGCCTGGACAGTGCAGAGCACTCTCAGCCTGGACAGATCAGTGGACAGTGCAGAGCACTCAGCCTGGACAGAGCAGTGGACAGTGCAGAGCACTCAGCCTGGACAGAGCAGTGGACAGTGCAGAGCACTCTCAGCCTGGACAGAGCAGTGGACAGTGCAGAGCACTCTCAGCCTGGACAGAGCAGTGGACAGTGCAGAGCACTCTCAGCCTGGACAGAGCAGTGGACAGTGCAGAGCACTCTCAGCCTGGACAGAGCAGTGGACAGTGCAGAGCACTCTCAGCCTGGACAGAGCAGTGGACAGTGCAGAGCACTCTCAGACTGGACAGAGCAGTGGACAGTGCAGAGCACTCTCAGACTGGACAGAGCAGTGGACAGTGCAGAGCACTCTCAGCCTGGACAGAGCAGTGGACAGTGCAGAGCACTCACCCTCAGCATGGACAGTGCAGATCACTCTCAGCCTGGACAGAGCAGTGGACAGTGCAGAGCACTCTCAGCCTGGACAGAGCAGTGGACAGTGCAGAGCACTCTCAGCCTGGACAGAGCAGTGGACAGTGCAGAGCACTCTCAGCCTGGACAGAGCAGTGGACAGTGCAGAGCACTCAGCCTCACCATGGACAGTGCAGAGCACTCTCAGCCTGGACAGAGCAGTGGACAGTGCAGAGCACTCAGCCTCACCATGGACAGTGCAGAGCACTCTCAGCCTGGACAGAGCAGTGGACAGTGCAGAGCACTCACCCTCAGCATGGACAGTGCAGAGCACTCTCAGCCTGGACAGAGCAGTGGACAGTGTAGAGCACTCACCCTCAGCATGGACAGTGCAGAGCACTCTCAGCCTGGACAGAGCAGTGGACAGTGCAGAGCACTCACTCTCAGCCTGGACAGAGCAGTGGACAGTGCAGAGCACTCACTCTCAGCCTGGACAGAGCAGTGGACAGTGCAGAGCACTCACTCTCAGCCTGGACAGAGCAGTGGACAGTGCAGAGCACTCACTCTCAGCCTGGACAGAGAAGTGGACAGTGCAGAGCACTCTCAGCCTGGACAGAGCAGAAATTAGCAGACACCTATGCAGGGCTATAATACTGTATATGACACATATGAGAGTAATGCTGATGATACTACATCAGACACACAGCCGGGAAGGAAGCATGCCAGCCCCGCAGTGAGAGAGCAGCAGGCACAATAGGAGTCTGTGGAACTTCCTGCACTCACCCACTCCATACTTCTCTTCTCTCTTGGTGGGGACCCAGCGGCTCATGGTTGCAGCTCCCCCCGCACCCAGTCACATCCACCCCGGCATGGGGGACACGCAGCTCATACGGGGTAACTATAGGGGACACAAATACTAAAAATAGGGAGAAAAAGAAGAAGTGGGAATAAAATAAATAAGTTTGTGTCAGTGCGGGAGCCGGGGGGAGGAGAGGGGGGAGGAGGCGGCCCAGCCCGGCTGGCGTGTCAGGGCTTTCCTGCTGGGGCTGCCCCTCCCAGGCTCCGGGAAGAATGGCGGCAGCAGGGAAGGGGGGAGTGAGGAGGAGGCGCTCTCAGGGCGCCATGTCCCAGCCCCTCTCAGTCTCTGACATCTGGGGACCAGGGCCGGGGATCTACGTCACCGCCGGGATGAGGGGGAGAGCGGTCCTGGGGGTTCTCTGGGGTCAGTGTGTGAGGGACACCTCTGCCCTCCTTCATTGTCCGCTTTCCCGACCCTGACATAAGTTTATCTAACTCCTATGATAGCCCACCCCATATTCCATAGTGTACCTCCCGATATTTAGGCATGAAAAATCGGGATGTGCCCCGCCCACTTCATGGCTTAACCACGCCCCCTTTGGGGACCATTTGGGAAGGGAGGTATGCCATGAGCAAGTAAAGATGGTCGTAGTATTGTGGCAACGATGACGTGTAGCCATAACCAGCAGCCTTTACTTGGGGCTCTATTACAATCCGCATCTAGAGCAGGGTAAACGCTACACCCAGCGACTGTGCTATACATTGCGCCGTCCTGGCACGATGCGGCGTACTGCACAGCAGATGGGACGATGCAATGAACAACCCACGGGCACACACAATCCGGCCTACACACTATGCGATTCGCACGATATATCGTCCCGATCTGCATCTGAACGATATGGATTGTGGAGTAGTGTGTACCTAACTTTAGATGCGGATGGGATGTGATAATATTGCCCAAGTTCACATTGCGATATTTGAATACATCACAAGGATGAATCAAATATCGCATGCAAGCTCTGTCCCTGCGAATCCTCTCCACACATTTTTCATGGTATTTTTTGCAAAAAAAAAAAACAAACACCCTTTTTCAAATATGTTTAGTAAAAAAAAAGGATGATAAATAGGGTTGTGGGTGCGAAGTCATTGCATTCATGTCAAAAGAGTGTAAGTGTCGAAAAATGATAAAAAGCTATATTTTTTGGAGAAAATAATTGCTACAGTTACATTTGGGGTACATTAAAATGGGTGCAAGTATAGTTTTGTGTCTTAAAAGTGCACTTTTAAAAATTTTTAAAAATACACCTAGTGCAGCCACCTGCAATGTTTAAAACACCTGTCCCATCGGGAAGCCAACGGACGAAATCCCGACTGTCTAATCTTGGCAAGTGTCTAATGACAGGCGTTGAAATCCCGGCTCCTGTCATTAGACCAACGCCGGCAGCCCGACACCCGGCTTATCGATCGAAGGTAAGCCGGGTGCAGACAGCCGCGGGGGGGAGATGGTTAGGTTAGGGGCTCCCGGGGGGTGACTTAGGGTTAGGCACCCCCCCCCCCCCCGGGAGGATAGGGTTAGGCTAAGGGAAGGGGGAGTTAGGGATAGGCACCCCCGGGGGAAAGTTAGGGTTAGGCACACCCCAGGGATACTTAGGGTTAGGCTGCGGGGAAGGGGGGGTTAGGTTTAGGCACTTAGAGGGTGGTTAGGCACCCCTAAGGGAGGGTTAGGGGGGGGAGGTTAGGTTAGAAAATATGCGGCCGGCGCTAAATCATACCGTTCCCATCCCATCCATACAGCCCCCAAAAATACCTTTCCCAGTACTTTAAAACCATTTTCACACACTTTTTACATTTTGACCCCAAAAATTACATGTCATTATTAGGGAGAATTAGGTAAATACTTTTTTTTTGTCTAATTAGTCATTGGGGGGGTCCAAAGGGTTCTGAACCAAGGGCCTGATTCAGACCCGGTCGCAAGCGCTGAGCGCTCGCAACCGGGTCGATGGTGGCCCAGAGCGCATGCGCACAACACAGATAGCGACGGGCACTCCATCGCTTCGGGTCTCGTACCAAAGGGGGCGTGCTGTTGATGTTGAGTGACAGCACGCCCCCTTTGGTGGGCGGGCCGGGGGAGTGGCTGCCCAAACGGAGGCGTTTTTATGTGAATGCCTCCGTCTGGGGCCGGCCCCACTGACATCACGAGTGATGTCAGTGGGAGAAATTTCGGCTCTGTTTGAGCCGAAATCTCTCTGGGGCTTGCAGCAACGAGACCCTACCACAAGGGTCTTGTCGCAAGCCCGATGGTCTTGACCATCGCGACCATCTTCCTGACCGCTCGCTATAGCTGTGGGTGGTCACCCACAGCTATGCGAGCGGCCAGGAGATCGTTCAAAAAAAAAAAATAGCCCAGCCCTGATTCAGAGCGAGCGCTCTGTCAGAGGGTCCGGCTCTGAATCAGGGCCAAAGTTCCCACATTTTTAATAAAAAATAGGGATTTTGCAAATTTTTTCACCTGCTCTGAGCGGAAACAATTCGCCGGTTTTTGTCTATGGAGTTTTCGCACATGCAGGGGCGTATCTATAATATCCATATGTTCATCCATATGTTTTAATACTTATCCCTCCAAAGTCCCGCGTCGGGCTGTAGCGCTGGACGAAAAAAAATGTCTGCCGCGGTAGGCTCTGGGCACACTCTAGTGCCCAGATTTACTGCTGCGGTGACGCTGCCGGGGAGAGGGGAGGGGGCCCCGGATGGGGAATGCACACGGGCCCCCTCCTCTCTTAAGACACCTCTGCGCACCTGGGACAACTTCGGTAATAGGATTGCACGATATACAGTTTTCCGTGAAAAGTTTGCACCTGCGAACACTTCGTCAAAGCGTGGCTTTTCGCATCTAATTTAAACCGACCATCAGTGTAGCCTGGATAAGCCTCTTCTTACCAGCAAATATAAATGCAGCAAAAACCAGAGAATGCCGTGACATTACTAGAGATGTGCACTGACCCCCGTGTTTTGGTTTTGGATCTGGATCTCCCCTGGATTTGGATCTGAATCTGGTTTTAGATTTTTTTTCCTTGGTGTTTTGTTTTTCTGTTTTGGTTTTGGATCTGGATTTTTTTTTCAAAAATGATAAAAACAGCTAAAATCACATAGTTTGGGCCTTTTTTTGTTGTTTTTTGTCCCTACAGTATTATTAACCTCAATAACATTTATTTCCAGTCAATTTTGACCACCTCACACAATATTGTTCACCAACATGGGCATAGGCCAAACCAACTCATAAGTACGTTTAATAGAAAGTAACAATGCAACACAGAAATTTACTAAACATCGACATCGTGCATGGAATATCCTTGCTCAAAACAATTAGTCGCCCCCAGCACATGGCTATTCTCACTGCTCAATCTGTATTTTCCTCATGGGGGGTGCCGGGTCACCAATGACTGACCCTTGTAAAGTCCCAATCAATCAGACTTTTTCTTGAACAGTTCCCCAAAATCTCCCTGACCATTAAAAAAAGTGCTCCGTACCTTGTAGTCAGAAACAGTGCAGGTCGGATACATGGCCTGATTCAGTGCCGGATGCTATTAGTGGACGCTCGTTCTAAAAAAGGGGCCGGATATTTAAATTGAGCGCTCTCTCTTTGCGGTGTGTTGATGCCTCTATGTCTGAGCGAGCGTACGAAAAATGCGCTCGCTATTTTGTAAAGACGCCCCTTTTCCGTTCGCATCACACGTCATCTCCGGTATTTATTAGATTAATCGGGAACATCGAAAGGCATCTGAACTGCTCGCAGTGCTTGTGGTAGGATTTTCTTTCCCCTAATACTGCGAGCAGTTCAGGCTAAAAGGCAACCAAGTGACGTGGTCGATGACGCTCCTTTACTAATTGTGCACACCCATTAAACACCCTTTTGACCGTTAGGCACGCCTGCGTTCGGATCTCCACCCGTTTTCAAGCACCTTCCCCTGTTACCACCCACAAACGGTACATTCTGTCAATCAAAGTAGCAGCCCCCCACTGTTTTACGAGCGCACGATTTCCGACCGCAATGACTGTTTTGCGCATGCGCATTACGACCCATACGCATGCGCAGTTGTGCGAACATCTCAGAGCGAACGAGCGGCCGCTTACGAGCGACTCTGAATCAGACCCACAGTGAGGGTTACAGTGCGGGTCTAATGCGGGATACGGTGTGGGTTGGATACAGTGCGGGATACATAGTGGGTTGGATGTAGTGCAGGTTGGAAACAATGTGGGTTGAATACTCCAAAAGTACACTTACTGTGACGGCAGTGCGGGGTTGCTGACGGTGTCCTTAGTACATGGGATGGCAGTGCTGCGGTGCTGGCAGTGTCCTCAGTGAAGGGTACCGGCAGTGTCGGCAAAGCGGGGGTGCCAGCGGTGTCCTCAGTGCAGGTTTGCTGACTGTGTCTGCAGTGCAGTGGTTGCTGACGATCTCCTCAGTACATGGAATGGCAGTGTGGGAGTGCTGGCAGTGTCCTCAGTGAAGGGTACCGGTGGTGTCGGCAGAGCGGGGGTGCCAGCGATGTCCTCAGTGCAGGTTTGCTGTCTGTGTCGACAGTGCAGGGGTGTTCTCAATGCAGGGTGCCAGCGGTGTCGGCAGCATGGGGGAGCCAGTGGTGTCAGCAGCGGGGCTGCCGGCGGTGTCAGCAGTGGGGGTGCCGACAGCTGGTGTGTCGGCAGCGGGAGGTGCCAGCAGCAGGAGTGTCGGCAGCGGGGGGTGCAGGCCGCGGGAATCATCGCCATCTTCTTTTAGTTGTTTTTTCTCTGCATTTACTGGGCTTAACGCTGATTGGCTGAGAGCCGTGACAGACAGTTCTGTCAGCTAATCAGCGCTTTGCCCATTGAAGGCAAAGTGATTTTCAAAAATGGGCACTCGAGGCAAAACCTCGAGATCTGACAGCAGATCGCAAGGTTTTGCCTCGGGAGAGGGATCCGGCGCAGGCAGGGAGATCCGAGCTTTGGGCCTGATTCAGAGCCGCTCGTAAGCGGCCGCTCGTTCGTTCCGACCGATGTTCGCACAACTGCGCATGCGTATGGGTTGTAGTACGCATGCGCGAACCAGTCAGTGCGGCCGAAAATCGTGTGCTCGCTAAATAGCGAATGCCTGCTATTTTGAGTGACAGAATGAGGCGTATGTGGGTGGTAACAGGGGAAGGTGCTTGAAAACGGGGAGTGGAGATCCGATCGCAGGCCTGCCAAACGGTCAAAACGGGCGTTTTAAGGGTGTGCATAATTAACAAAGCAGCGTCATTGACCACGTCACTTGGTTGTTTTATAGTCAGAACTGCGCGCATGATTGTGGTAGGAAAAACCAACCACAAGAATAGCGAGCAGTTCATACGCCGTCCGATGTACTCGATTAATCTAATAAATAGCGGACATGACGTATGATGCGAGCGGCCAGGGGGCGTTTTTTTCAAAATTACATTCGCATGTTTTGTTCGCTGGTTCAGACATAGAGGCGTGAACAGACCGCAAAGAGCGAACGGTTAATTTAAATAGCCAGCCCCTTTTTCTGGACGAGCGAGCGCAAATAGCATCCGGCTCTGAATCAGGCCCATTGCTTGGATCGCCCCAGATCCCCGAAATTCGGATGGGTTCGGTTCTCTGAGAACCGGACCCACTCATCCCTAGATATTACCTCCCATAATTATGTAAAAACATTACAGGGGTTTATATACACTAGTGGGAGATATCATAATATTACACAAGGTAGCATCTTTACTAGGTACATTTGCTTGTTGAAGCAGATATCTAATTAGACAATCCTAAATATAGTCAAGAGGTTCAGTTGTGTAGACCAAACAGGAAAGGTGAAGAAATGTGAAGTGACTTTGACCTTGGAATGACTCAATGCCAGACGGAGTAGTTTGTGTATCTCAGAAACTGCTGATCTCCTGGAATTTGGATTTTCATATACAACATCCTTTAGAGTTTACAGAGAATAGTGTAAAAAAAATAAATACATCCAGTGATGGTCACTTGTTTGGGTGAAAAATCTTGCTCATGTGAGGAATCGGACTGGTTCAAGCTGACTGGAATGGAAACTGTAACTCAAATAACCATCGGTCACTACGGTGGTACCCAGAGCAGGATCTCTGATTGCACAGCACCTTGAATCTCCTTCCAGGTAACAACAGGAAAGTGAAGCTACAGTGAGCATAGGCTCGCCGACACTGGCTAGGCAAAGATTGGAAAAACGTTGCCATGTCTGATAAATTTCGATTTCTGCTGAAATTTACCTAAACAAAGTGTAAACAGTACAGGTTGGTGGTGTAACAGTGTGGGGAACATTTTCTTGGCATACATTAGGCCCCTAGTACTAATTTAGCATTGTTTAAGTGTCACAACCAACCTGAGTATTGATGCTTATATACATCTCTGTATGATCACCAATGACAAATCTGCGACAACCGCATATTGCTATTATGCTAATATATACCATAATCTAGTACCATGCTGTACAGATGCCACAAAGATTTCAGGGCCTGATTCAGAGCCGGACGCTGTTTGCGAACGGTCGTTCAGAAAAAAGGGGCCGGCTATTTAAATCGAGCGCTCGCTCTTTGCAGTCTGTTGACGCCTCTATGTCTGAGCGAGCGAACGAAACATGCACTTGCTATTTTGTAAAGACGCCCCCTGGCCGTTCGCATCATACGTCATCTCCGCTATTTATTAGATTAATCGAGTATATCGAAAAGGCGTCTGAACTGCTCGCAGTGCTTGTGGTAGGTTTTACTTCCCGCAATCACTGCGAGCAGTTCAGGCTAAAAGACAACCAAGTGACATGGTCGATGACGCTGCTTTGTTAATTATGTACACCCATTAAACGCCCGTTTTGACCGTTTGGCACGCCTGCGTTCGGATCTCCACTCCCTGTTTTCAAGCACCTTCCCCTGTTACCACCCACAAACGCCTCATCCTGTCACTCAAATTAGCAGGCCCTCGCTGTTTTGCGAGCGCACGATTTCCGACCGCAATGACTGGTTGGCGCATGCGCATTATGACACATACGCATGCGCAGATGTGCGAACATGGCTCGGAGGGAGCGAGCGGCCGCTTACGAGTGGCTCTGAATCAGGCCCTCAGTCTGTTATCGAGGTAAAGGGGGTCCTACACTGTACAGGAGATGCACCTAATAAAGCATGCTCTGAAAGTCTGTAAAGTAAACAATATTTTAATTGTACAGGAAGCAAATTAGCTGTAATTCACTTTGATTTTCAAAAATACTCAACTTTTCACAAACCTGTTTTTCTTCATTATAACACATATCATTCATTGGTCTGCCAGAGTAATATAAATTAGAATAAGAGATGAACAATGCAAGCTTGGTTAGAATCTACCAAGGCTTGGCATGAGTAGATCAATTATAAAACCCTCACGTTGCAGAAATAGTTTCATGTGAGTAATGTCGCTACCAATGGGCACCATCAGCCTTTACTGATTATTAACTGGACGACCTATTTTGGTGCAGTACATTCGGATCACTGGGGGAAATGCAGGTCACTAAGCGGTCAATTATTTCACGCATTTAAATACACCTGAAATTATGTTTGGTAAATGTTTTTTCACCTTAAAATGTATAAACTCACTCTCCTTCCCAGACACCACCAATGTTTTCACTATTCAACTGGATTCTGCTACATGCAGTCTGTCATAGGGGCTAGAAATAAAAGCTGTCTGGTGTTTGGATGGTGGGGCACTTGCCCAGGTGGGAGGCTGTCATTTCAAGCCAGAGCCTTGGACTCATCCTTCAGTGCGTAATTCTTTACCATAGCTGACTAGTAGGGACCTCACTGATAGCAAGTGATGGGGCCTTGCAGAATAGAGCTGATCCATGCCAGTATCAGGAATCCGCCAGTCTTAAGGCACTGTCCCAAACTACCTAGAGTCTAGTGCTCCATTGCCATACTGTATGTAATATTAAGGCATCATATACAAAGCAACAGAGCTGACCATTGTCGCCTCAATGGCAACAGAGGATTTAAGCACAATGAGGAGTGCAAGGATCGGCATAACAGGCTCCATCGGTGATTACCGTCAATAGCACAAAACCATCTATGGTGAACCATCAATGGCTTGTACCCCTCGATGGCCACCACTGGTGGGGGGCACGGAGTGTTGGGGGCCAATCAGAGGCAGGGCTAAGCGGCCCACCGTGGGGCGGGGCTAAACTCCGTTCCGTTGAAAATAGGAAAAAATCATTGAGTCCTAGTCAGCCATTGGATCTCTGCCATAGATGGCAAAACCATCGGTAGTTAACCATCGATGATTGTTAACTATCAATGGTCGATGGGCATCCCTAGCACACACGTCTTTGCTTGAGCCAACCGCTCCTGTATCTGGGACTCTCTTGCCACATGAGACTGCCTTTTAACACAAAATAAATCAGTTTATACAAATGTGAATTTGTCCTTCTAGACCTGTTTATATCTGGCAATAAGTGCAAAGTATAAACAGAACTCAGTATAAAAGATTATTCCGCCCCGAACAGGTTGAATTAATGATAAATACATGAGGAAATTTTCCAAAAGAAAGTCTGACAAAAATTTAAAATTTGAATCTTTAATCAAAAAACATCTTCAAGATGTTAAAAACCATCAAAAACTGTTTCCGTAAAGTCCACTTGTGTGAAAAAGGGTATATTCGAAAAAAAACTGATTGCAACGTTTCACTTTGGGCCTGATTCAGCAGGCAATGCCGATATTCACGTAGTCAAGAGATTTTTTTTTAGTTCCTGCACAAGAGCGAAAATACCTAAAAACTGCGGCGCATCCGTTACAGATTATACGCACAAAGGTGCTGTTGCGATCAAGATGCACGGTGTCAAAAGTGATGGCCCTTCCTGGGAGGTGGCCAGAAATGTGCGCAAAAATGGCCCGTTTAATGGGAGTGTCGCAGGCGTGTCAGTGAAAGTGGCTGTACACACCGCTGCAGACATATAAGGCCATAGTCAGATGGATAAACTGCCATAGGTGCCGGTTCGGTGGTGCACATTTGGCTGCACAGATGTACACAAGGGAAGGAGTTTGTAGCAGTATTTGCAGTAAGTCACAGATGGACGACCACCAATAGAGGCTGCTGTGTGCACCTCTGCGTCCATCTCTGAATCAGACCCTGGGAGTATTTTCAGATATACTCTAAGTTCAACCAGCTACATTCCTGGTCTGGTTAGATGTAAGGTTTTTACTTCCAAAATCTACTTTCCTGCAGTGGACTTGTTGCTTTTGCTGAAGGCGATAGAGGAGGAAGCTGTGGGTCATTTAGAGTCTGCTGCAAGGTCGTATAATATATACATATATGTTTTTTTTTTACTGCGCATGTGCACAAAAAGGGCCTTATTCTCAGTTGGACACAAGTCCAAATGTGGATGGATCCCACAGACATCTGCAAACAACTGTACACATGCACTGAAGAAAGCTGCAGGCTGCGCATGCAATGTATCATGCATACGCCTATGGACGGAGATTGAAAGTGTGGATGGATTGATCCATCTGCTGACGGATCACTCTTTCCGTACAATGGATGTTTCTGGGTAGCTATAATGTGACTGCCTGGGTCTGATCAGTCATGTAGGCATGTAGGCTAGGCAGACTTTCATGCTTGTTTGTGGCTTGTGGAATGCAGATGGGAAACCTGTTTTAAACAGATCTTAGCATTGGTTGGGTGTCCCAATACTAATGATGATGGCTGCGGATGGAAAAACATTGGGCAGCCCGACCTCCCGAATGAAGACGGACAGATGCTTGCATAGACGGGTGGATACGCATTACCATAACATAGTAAGCAGCCTACCGCGGAGAAGCGGCTGCAGATGCGTCCCACTCAGAATCAGGCCCCTAAGATCCATATTACACTATTTGGGTATGCCTGACTTACACCTCATGTCATACTTCTGTAAGACGTAAAAGGAGAGGGGAGGCCAGCAGTGCACCATCTGAAAAATCTTGCAACTTTAACCGTTGCGTTGGCAAGCACATTATGCCCGTCAAACAGCTTAGGTTTGATGTGCTAACAGGCCACAAGTCAGGACAGGCAGCAAAACAGGGAGGTCATTACAGGCAGCAAACAAAAACAAGGTCAAAGTACAGTCCAGGACAAGGCAGGAGGATAATCAGGAGGCAAGCAAAAGTGAAAATGAATTAGAAGACAGAGGTCAGTGAAAAGAACATGAGTACAGCTTCCAGAAGAGAGTAACTATAACCAGCACAGAAGATCAGGAAGTGCAGGTATTTAACTAAGCACACAAATATGGCCGTGCAGGGATGATGACCAGCCCCCTATCCATAGCGGAGAAGGATGGGCACAGTGAAACATCATAGTTGTCATGGAAACAGGTCTGGATGAAGCCAATTCATCACAGACCCAGAAGATGGCTATATTTGTCTAGCAACAGGCACAAGTGTGGTGTGAAGAGCCACAAGTCATAACTAGACGTCACATCACTTGGTACAGAAATCAATTTCCTTGTATTTGCGGAGGGGGTAATAGCCATGCACGGCAAGGAATGCTCCTGGAATTTACAGAGATTCTACATCATAAAATATCCTGTTTCTGAATTACACAGAACAAGCTGTGGTGTTGCACGTTTTCCTTAGCTCTGTCCATTTTCACTCTACCGAACTCCTCCCTTCTGACTTTGGGCCTGATTCAGCAATGGTTGCTAATGCAGCCGCTCTGGCAATAGCAGTTGGGGAAATATGCAAATGCTAATCTCAGCCTTCCTTTATGCAGGATGGAGTGTATGAGCGGTGAGACGCCCACCTTCAGGCTGTGTGGTCTGTGCATTTGCGATGGAGTTTGTAAACACACCAACATCGACGCAACATCGGTCGCACCATAGACATTTGCAGTAGCCTAGGGCCTACTCTAGCTACTCTCCTCACATTCAACTAAACATGGCCTCTGATGCTGTGGATATGCGTTTAGGAATGCAGCAGTGATCCCAGACACGGCCATGAGACTCCCACAGTATGCCCATGGAACGGCCCCTTTTTTTGCAATTGCTTTAGGTCACCTCCTAGCAGAGGTGTAGCTAGGAGCGATGGTGCCCGAAGCAAGGGTATAATGCAGCGCCCCCTTCACCTGTACTGAATTGGGGGAGAGGCCAACATGTGGGTGCATATGAGCATTTGAAAGGAAAGAAAAACCTTATTTGTGCACTGAAATTATGTTTTGCTCCCAAAAAAAAAGCACTAATGCGTCCAATTCTACATGACCCATAATCTCATCTGTGCTTTTGGTCAATTACTTTTAACTTCAAAGATATATACAATTACCCTTTGTTAGGATCTGAGTTTGTTGTGGACCCGTTGTAGTAACGGGAGCAGACACCTGAACAGACCTAAACTAAAAAGTGGGTTTTTTAATGGGTGAACTTGAAGACATGTACACGGATAATATAAAGTCCTGAATATAGATGGGGAGGTGATTTCTAGAAACTGAAGTGAAGTAAGAGTGGGTAATGTCCAGGTAGTGACAGAAATAATAAAAAGTCTTTGTAATCCAAATGGTTACTGCGAGGCTGCAGACTGTCAGGTTACAAATTAATACTGGTGAGATGAAATCCAGAGAGGTTATGGAGCAGTTGGTTAACTCATGAGTAGTACTGAGATGGCTCAGTGTAGAAACTGGATTAGCTGCAGAGAACTAAGTAAGTGGAGGCAGTGTAGGTACAGGATTAACTACACACACTCAGGTCTTTTGGCAGGGAGAGGGTTAATAGAAGGTGCAGGGTGGTTCCAGCAGGAGACTGGCAGCAGGCAGAGCGATGCAGGCTGCTTGGAAGCTGGGATCCAGCAAGAGCACAGGCGAGCAGGGAACAGACAGGTCTCAGGAGCACAGGAACTCTCTCACAGCATACGCTGTGAAACACATTGCACTGGCAACTATCGGAAGCTCTGAACTCCCTTAAGTACTCAGTGCAGGATCGTGAATGGTTGGAGAGAGCATGTGACACGCCAGGAATGGAGCAACTAAGTCACATGACCAGAAGCAAGATGGCGGTGCCCATACCAGAACGGAATGGAAACACCACCAGGCTTACCCCAGCCAGAATGACACAGTGCCTGCGGAACACCTCGCACAGCCAACACCTGCCGCCAGACACCAGCCCCTCCGCCGGAAGGACCACGCCACAGCGCCCTCACAGGAAATACCCTATGCCGGGAAACCCTGGTCGTGACACCCTTGCTTAATAAATGCAGAGTAATATTCTTATAAAATTGGACAACAGTGCATTGTTATTGTTTAATTTTTTTTAATTTAAATGTTATGTCCTCTTTATTTCCATATTCTGAGTCATTGTATGCTAAAAGCATCCATTTACCCCTGCCATGCCTTCAGCATAGGGTTTGTTATGTTACACTAATTCACATTAGCAGCCCCACCTAGTGGTCAGGACAGCAGCAGTTTAAATCTGATCCATTTTGACCTTCTTAGCATTCCATAGCAGTCTAGCAATGCATTCTGGGCTAAAGGAGCTGTAAGCAGCCATTTCCTTTTTCACATGGTACCAGACAGTCATCATTACATATGCTCAACCTGGTACAGCATCCGATGTTGAGTTCTAAGCTTCAACTGTGCCATAGATCTGCTTAGCCAGTTATATTATGCATGGTAGCTGTCACGGCCGCCATCAGGGGGGGACTGCTGGGACTAGAGTCCCGGGCCCGGACCCTTGCAGTATGGGAGGGGGCCCATGCCCGATCCTACCCCCGATGTACAGCTCACACTTCCCCTTCCCATGGGCCGGCCAGATTCCCCTCACCCTTCCCATGGGCCGGCCAGATTCCCCTCTACAGCCTGTGACTGCAATGGGGGCGGAGCCAAGGTGACAAGCTCCGCCCCCATACACCCGCGATTCGTGGCATCGTGGAGGAGGTGGGGCTAATGATTCGAGGCGCCCGCTATCATTAGCAACCTCCTGTTGCATCAAAATGTAAGTAATAATAAGTATGTACTGTGTTTTAGCATGTGTATGTATGTGTCTGTATGTGTTACAGTGTATTTATGTTATGGTGCATACACACGATCAGATTTTTTCTTCAGATATGGACGATAACGATTTAAAAATCGTTCAGTCGTTCATATCTGAAGGAAAATCGTTCATATCTGACATGCCTGAACGATGGACGATCAACGATGCGCGTTCCCGTTTGTCAGATAACGATATCTGACATCTGATGGGTTTGCAGTCAGACTTGGACGATTCCATTCATTTTAATGCAGTCAAAAATCGTTCAATCGTTCAAATCGTTCAATCGTTCAATCGTTCAATCGTTCATCTGACAAATCTGACAAGTCTGACAAATCTGACCGTGTGTATGCTCCATTAGTGTGTACATATATGTATGTTAGTATGTATATATGTGTATGTTTGTGTTACAGTGTATATATGTGTATGTTAGTGTGTATATATATATATATGTTAGTGTGTATATATGTGTATTATATATGTATGTGTTATAGTGTATATACTGTGAGTGTATGTGTGTAAGAGTGCATATGTGTATGCATGTGTTAGTGTGTATATATGTGTATGTATGTGTCAGAGTCTACATACTGTGTGAGTGTACATACTGTGTGTGTATATATGTGTATGCATGTGTTAGTGTGTATATATCTACATGTATGTGTTAATGTGTATATGTGTGTTATATATAATATATACATGTTTGCTATAAACTGTATAATATGTGTGTGTATATATATATATATATACATATATATATATATATATATATATATATATATATGCAACTTGTTGCTCGGCACTCAGGAAGAAGAGAATGCCACCAGGTGCCTTCCTGCAGCGTATATAAAGTTCATTCCTACGGTGTGGTGTAGCAACCATACACAAAAAGGAAAAGGCGTTACTCCTGGACTTTGTGAAAAATATTATATTGAAGTCATCAAATATACAAATAGTCTGGTCGATGTTTCAAGGTCTTACGACCTTTTCATCAGGACTGTGAAAAGGTCGTAAGACCTAGAAATGTCGACCAGACTATTTGTATATTTGATGACTTCAATATAATATTTTTCACAAAGTCCAGGAGTGACACCTTTTCCTTTTTGTGTGTGGTTGCTACACCACACTATAGGAATGAACTATATATATATATATATATATATATATATATATAAAATCGCAGACGGGCAGCACTCCAAACACCATTCAGATAAACTTCACGGGTGCCCTCCAAGGTATTCCAGCAAGAGATCCAAATGCAGCAAGTGAACGGAGGCACTCCAAAATAATGCAACAAAGCTAGGCAAATAGTTTCAACGTTTCGACATTTTAGGATGTATCCTGAAGACGAGATAATAAAATCTCAAAACGTTGAAACTATTTGCCTAGCTTTGTTGCATTATCCTGGAGTGCCTCCGTTCACTTGCTATATGTATATATGTAAATATGTATGTACGCATATGCTATACCCTGTATATATTATATATGTGTGCATATGTGTGTGTATATAAGACCCCCCCCCCCACCGAAAATCCTGCGTATGCCCGTGTTCAACACAAATTTTATTTTTCCTTTGGAGTCGGTGCGCATGACATCATGACACGTCGCTGGAAGGAAGATGTCAGAGGAGCCGCGGCGTGTGATGAGCAGCGCCAGAAGGCTCATTCTTCAAGGTGATAAGGTAAGTCATGACTCATGCGGTAGCGGGGGAAGGGGGGTGGAGGGCCCAGGGGCCCTGCCTATTTTGTCAGTCCCGGGCCCCACAATTTCTAATGGCAGCCCTGGTAGCTGTACTATGTGACATTGCAGCCTATAATTTGCATACTGTATGTTTCATGTTGTTTGCATATCCCATGTTATGTATATGTTTGCCTTGCATTCCCATGTACATATAGTAATTGCCTTTCATTGTTTGTTTTCAGATTTACCACATCACTTGCCATCACTCATCTCATCACATCACTTGTCATATCATCACTTATCACATTACTTATCATTTCCACGCAAGTTCCTCTATCGAATAATAAACTCAGTTCTTCAGATCACATCTGACTGGATTATTGGAAGATAGAGTATTGGTTATGCTGGCTACTCCAAATTTGTCAGACATTTAGTGCGGGGCAGTACAACCCTACTTCAGTTAGCCTCACATGACTGCTGTCTTCATCAACATAACCACTTACTTGTATTGTGCCATAGGTTTCGTAGCGCTTGATATAGTCATATAGGTACAAAATACATGAGAAAAGTAAGCCTTGTTATGCCTTCAGCATTGTTTTTCATATGCATTTATTTCTGTGTAAACTCCATCTAGTGGCAAGCCTAGCATCAGTTAAACTGCACTACTCAGGCCTCTATAGTTAGTTCTCAATGCACCCTAAAGCTGGCCACACATCTAAAGATTATCTGTCCAACCAGCCAACTAGTTGATTGGTTGGAATGAAAATCTGGAAAGGTATACAATCAGCAATTTGCTCCCAAATGCTGGAAAATGGACCAAAACTGTTGTTTGAACAAATTGTTTAGATCAAACATTTAACAAACTTGTCTGACCGACCATTTTCATCTGTTTTCTGGCATTTAAGAGCAAATTGCTGATCATCATTTAATCCCATACGTTACCAGATTTTCATTCCAACCAATCAACTAGTTGGCTGGTTGGATGAAAGTTGGTCTAGTGTGTGGCCAGCTTAAGTAGAACTTGGCGGGGCAACCATCTTAGGCCCTCATTCAGAGCCGTACGCTCTGTGCAGAGCGCACGCTCTGAATGAGGGCCGCCCTCCATAATTATGGAGCGTCCTCCTGGACGCTCGTATAGCTGTGGGTCACCACCCACAGCCTATACGAGCATGCAGTTTGATGGCCGCGATGGTCTTGACCATCGCGACCATCGCAACTGCGAGCCAGAGCCTGCTGTTGAGGTTTTCAACCGCAAGGCCCGGAGTGATTTTGGCTCTATCAGAGCCAAAATCACTCCCACTGACATCACTAGTGATGTCAGTGGGCCGGCTTCTGACGGTAGGCGTTCCCTTGGGAACGCCCCCGTCAGGGAGGCACGCCCACCAAAGGGGGCGTGCTGTCAATCAACATCGACAGCACGCCCCCTTTGATCAGACACAACGAGCGAAGGAAAGTCCTTCGTTCGTCGCATCTGGCGCATGCGCACGACGGAGCTCCCGCCGTCGTGCGCATGCGCAGTGCACAACATCGACCCACTTGCGAGCGGACAGCCGCTTGCGAGTGGGTCTGAATCAGGCCCTTAGTTTCTCACATGTTCCCAGCAAAGAGATGCATATATATTTCTCCCTTCAGCACAGCATTGATGGTAAGAATTCTACCTATATCCGCCATTGTTAGATCTGCTTACAGTAGTTCAATTAAGTTATTTCTTATGTTTGTATTGCATTATATCAGTTGCATATTGTAATTGCATTCTACTGTTTGTTTGTGTTACAGTTTTACCAATATTGAAAACTGAATCAATTGAGGTCCTCAGTGTAGTGAGAGTAGATATACATGGTAATACAGATGAGTAAGGTGGTTAAACAGATAAATAACACTTAAAAAGGTAAATAACAATGGATATTCTTAAAAACAGCTCCTCCAACTACCGCTATACAGTATAGTAATGACTTTGTTTATGGCCTTTGCTGAAGTATTGTTCGTGTGACCATTAAACACATACCCCACAACCGTCCCAATATTGTGGTAGGACAGTCCCCACTGTCCCGCGATGGGGGGACGACACATTGGGAGCCCCTCTCTTACTCGCTGCCCTGCTCCGCAGAGTAATCGGTGAATAGATACCACGTGCATGCTCGCGGCATCTGCTCACTGGGGACAGGGATTGGAGGCATGGGCAGAAGCTCCTGGAGTGCTGGGCTTGTGCCCAGCATAATGAAAACAGAGGGGAGGGGGACGTGGCTCGTGATGATACAGTTCTCGACTGGCAAGTTTATTCTGTTTCCAGTCACACTGAAGCCATGTAACCATTCTTTTTTTAGAACTGGTTAACTTACCTAAAGCAGTTCTGTTCAAAGATCTGCAGCAGAGTGTTAGTGCTCCATAAATCCTGGTTCTGTCTCTTGTATCCAGTGTCCAGTATTGGCATTCTGTTTCTACTTCTATGTATCGACCCCAGCCTGTTCACGATGTTCTTCCCGCCTGATGTTTTTGGTTCTGACTTGATTCTATTTTGTTTTGACCGGTCTTGTATTTCTTGTATTTCATTTGGCTATCTGCAGTGTGATAGTGTATCAGTTCTGGCTTGATAACCATACTTCAGTGACGCACAGATATCCATACCGCCGCCCGGAATGTGGCCCTTTGGAATCCCGACGCTGGAAGGTCAACCAGGGACTAAAGATAGGCATCTAAATCCCGACACCTATCTTTAGTCCCACGAACAATATCTTGACGCCCAACATCCCGGACAAAGGTAAGCCGGGGCTTTGTAGCTGTTAGCCAGGGAGGGTTAAGTTTAGGAGGGACTTAGGGTTAGGCACCCCCTGGGGAGGGTTAGGGTTAGGTTAGGGGAAGGGGGTTAGGGTTAGGCACCACTGAGGGGAGGTTAGGGTTAGGCACCCCTTAGGGAGGTTAGGGCTAGGCACCACTAATGGAGTGTTAGGGGGGGAGAAGGGAGGGTTAGGGTACTTACCAGCCTTAGGCCTGTATTCAATTCCAGGCAAAAAGTCAGAATCCACTGTAAAGTATAGCGAGTGATGATTTCCGCCGTATTAAATTCTTGCGACTTTTCGCTGATGTGGAAAATCAATCCAATGTACCCGGTAAAAGAGTGCAGAATTGCGGTTTTGGTGTGCAAAGGTGCAGAAACCACTCTACACCCTTTGGACAGACCCCCAAAGGATAACTGCATCAAAAAAAAAAAAAAAAAAAAAAAAAAAGGGACCTTCCCAAAACAGCACTTTGAAATGGGGGCAAAAAAGTACAAAGTGGGGCTACAAATGCAAAAACTAGTGAAACAGGGACCTGATTCAGACCCGTTCGCTAGATGCAGCCACTCGCTCCCAGCATATGCAAATTCAGCTAAGTGACGTCAAGGCATGCGATCGCACGGCAAGGCATAAGCACGGCCACTGTGTCTTGGTGAGCGATCACTTTGTGTTTATAGACGCCCACCAGCCTGTCTTTAGCTGCCCACTAGCGTACGTCATCTCCATGAAGTATATACAAACATCGGTTACCATCGGATCAGACCGCAGCGCTTGTGGTTGACTGTACCCTACCGCCACCATTGCGAGCAGTTCTGTGTAAAAATCCACCAGGTGACGTGTACTCTGACGCTGGCTGTTAATTATGCACGCCTCTGAAACGGAGTTGAAACACTCAGGCACGCCTGCGTTCGCAACTCCACTCCCCCGTTACTATTGTCCAGTCCCTGTTACCACCCACAAACGACCTCTCCTGTCACTCATTCCACTGGGCTGTCTCTGCAAGGCGAGAGAGCGCTACCCGATCGCTCAAACTAGTTCGCTCACGCGCACTGCGATGCATACACATGCGCAAATGTATAACATCGGCCGTGTACGAGTGAGCGGCCGATTGCGAACGGGTCTGAATCAGGCCCTAGGTCTGTTAGTATGGTGGAGGTATTTTTTTTATTGCAGATGTTTGCGGAAGGTGCGTTTTTTGCAGCACTTAAAACTTGACTTTAGTCAATTTGACAGGATTAGTTATTTTCTCCCCCCCAAAAAATACTTAATGCTATTCTTCCTCTTGTGCAAAGCCGCTATTTTGGAGCAATTGACAGCACTTAGCTTCAGTAGGGCTAATCGGGGACATCTACATTGATCCCCAATGTTAGTGCATCTTTTGGGGGGTGTCAGGCTGATTTCCCCAATTCTGCCAACACTTTTCGCCGGAATGTGTTTTCACGTCCTTTGGAATTAAATACGGCGAATAGCGGGGACAAACACGATAAGCTTCCGCTGCTAAAACACGCGAAGTCAGCAAAAAGTGTGGCATGCGAAAAAGGTATCGCGGGTGCGAAACTAATTGAATATGGCTAATGGTAAGTATATGGATCAGGTGCCAGTTTGTCTTTTTGCAAAGACCCCCCTGGATGCTACGGAGACCAGCACGAGGATGCAGGTGAGTATAGGATCTTATTTGCAGGTACATCCAAATGGATTTCTACATGGGAGAAGTGGATGCGAACATCTGGCAGCAGGTAAGTATGTGTGATTGAGGTAGGTATGTAATAAATTTATGCTATCTACGGTGTGTGTGTTGTGTCTTTATTTAACTATTTATTTTACAGTGGAGGTATGGGTGCCAGCCGCCTCTTGGCCCTTGTAGTTTCTGAAGTGCCAAAGGGCAGGCATGCCTCCACCTGTAGTCCCACTGTAAAATACAATAGTTTACTACTATTTACAATTTATTTTCCCCATACTCACAGCCCAGGGGTGCGGGGAAGAGCCCCAGGCTTCAGACCAAGCCTGGGGTTTCGGGAGAGGGGGGACCCCTTCTTGGGAGGTCCCCACCTCTCCTGAGATCCCCAGCTTGGCCTGACCAGCTTGGGGTGTTAATGCTTTGGCCATGGAGCCCCGGTGATAGGGTCTCCTGGTTGTGGCATTACACCCCAGTCGGTTTGGGTCCGGTGCTGGTTTTAAATATAGAGGGCCCCCTATGCAATTTTTTTCCCCTATGTTTGAAACCAGGACTGGCCCTGCAGCCTGGTGCTGGTTTATAAATTATGGTGGAACCCTACTCGTTTTGTTCCTCATAATTTTAGGAACCAGGACTGGCTGACCAGTCCGGGGCTGGTTATAGCTTTTGGGGTAAGACGTCATTTTTTTCTAAAAAACATTAATCTATTTTTTACAGGTACAACACACAAGCAGCCTTCACATATCTCACTGATATGTGCAGGCTGCTAGCTCGGGAGAGATTTGCAGAGAGAAAACACTGCAATCTTGGGTGAGCAATCTCATCTTAACTTGCAACTCGGGGGAGATATCTCAATCTGCATCACCATCGGAAAACTCACTTTCAGCTAAACTCACTTCTTAGTAAATTTGCGCCATGAAAAATGGGAAAATCACCCGAGATTCGGCGATGCAAATTGAGATTTAAAAAAAAAAAACACGACCAATCTCGAATCTTAGTAAATTTACCTCCTAGTCTTAGCTACTTTGTGCACAAATCAAGATTGGTGTAATAGAATCCACAAAAAAATATTCTAAACTATGACAACTTATATGTAAGCATCAAATTTAATTTTGTCTAAAACATAGCTATGTATGAAAAACATAAAAGTAGTTATGCAGTTACTTTTGCATTTCTGTCCCCATAGGTTCTGTGGCTGATCTTTTTGTAATATACAAGATTTAGCCTAATCCTTTTCTTTTACATGTAATCCCTCTAGCTGCCAGTTAAGACAGAAGATAAAAATAAGAAAGAAGATAAACATAAGGCAGGAGATAAAAATAAGGCAGGAGATAAAAATAAGGCAGGAGATAAAAATAAGGCAGGAGATCAAAAATAAGGCAGGAGATAAAAATAAGGCAGAAGATAAAAATAAGGCAGGAGATAAAAATAAGGCAGGAGATAAAAATAAGACAGAAGATAAAAATAAGAAGGAAGATAAACATAAGGCAGGAGATAAAAATAAGGCAGGAGATCAAAAATAAGGCAGGAGATAAAAATAAGGCAGGAGATAAAAATAAGGCAGGAGATAAAAATAAGACAGAAGATAAAAATAAGAAGGAAGATAAACATAAGGCAGGAGATAAAAATAAGGCAGGAGATCAAAAATAAGGCAGGAGATAAAAATAAGGCAGGAGATAAAAATAAGGCAGGAGATAAAAATAAGACAGAAGATAAAAATAAGGCAGGAGATAAAAATAAGAAAGAAGATAAAAATAAGACAGAAGATAAAAATAAGGCAGGAGATAAAAATAGAGCAGCAAGCAAAACTAAAATAAAAATACCTGACATAAGACTAAATGAGCAATCCTGGAAGAATATAATAGCTCTGGCATACTTAGCAAGTTATACAGTACTTATATAAATGTAAATGTCCGCTGTAAGACTTGAGGTTTTGTGGCCTATTTAGTAATTATTGGGATACTGGCTTGAATATCTTTGGCCCCCGGGTCAGCTGTTGAGGGGAACGTTTATACCCATCAGCAACTCTGCAGTACTTAGCGCTGTGACGTATAGTGAGATGCTGCCTGCTGAGGGGGATTCACATTGTCCACCCTTGCAGCACAGCTCGTCCCTTCTCCCAGGGAACTAATTGGTTGGGATCCAGGGATCATGTGACAGAGTGAGAGGCACTGGCAGCGTGACAGACCATCCAATGGGCACCCCGGAACGAAAAGAAGCACCAGTGGCCGCCACTCCACAGGTATCCAGCTCCCCCTGCTCATGACACCCCTCTTCAGCCCACTCGGCACCTCCCTCCCCAAAGCAGCACCACACATGGTAATTTAATCTATTTTTGGGGGTAGGGGGGCATGGCCACGCCTCACGGATTCTGACCACGCCCCTGTACCTGGACCCATCCCTACTCTGGATGGCCTTGCCCGCAGGATTCTTTCCATGCAGCCAAAAATAATTCTCTCCCCTATCTTCTATTGTGCATGCTCCAACCTCAGTTTAGGCATGGTGCAAATAAAAATGAGAGAGAGGTTGCATCCGTCCCTGCAGTGTACATAAGAAATAAGGATTTTCTGCAGATAACGCCACATTCAGATGGCATTCATTAAAGTAAGCTGTTAGGGATTTTCCTAACTCTTTTCTGCTTGCTGGAAAGTGCTGTAGAGTACAGAGCAATGGGTAGCGCTCTACAATTCGATAATGTAGAAGTCGGGCCCTAATGAAAAAGATACTTGCGTTATCTTCTCCGTTAAGCCTTTCCTACATAGCTGGGATACTTAAAACACTGGGAAACTCTCATTTCTGCATGATTTAAGTAGCACATTTCTTGCTAAATAAGCCCCTTTCTTCTGTCCCACAAGTCAACAACAATCTATAAATATTAAAAGTATCAATCATACTGCACAGCCTTATTAGGCCAGAGCCAATTGCATGAACACAATAGTTAATAGCTGACAAATGAAAATCTCCTGGGTAAAATATATTTATATTTTTAATATTTAGCATTCCGTTTGTATTTATTGAACTGTTTGATATTTTTTTATATACGCTGACAAGCTGGTTTCTGCAAGATGTCAACAAGAAAGTACTAATCGCCTCCCTGTTCCCTACATGCCCTTGGTCTGTTGTCACTTAATCATAGTTCCGCACTGTCTCTAATTTCAAGGGACAGCACCAGGTTTGTATTTATCTAGCTCACGAGCTGAAATGCTTTAATCACATATAATGAAGCAATGCCTCAATCTTTCGACTTGCTAAATGCAGACAAATACAGATCTGTAACACCTGAATACCTGGTTTCTTCTTTCACGGGGTGTATGATAGTGGATGGGTACAGGATGCCGGTCAGAATCCTGACGCCGGCATCCAGACAGGGTTAGGATACTGACATCTGTCAGTAGGTATCCTAACTCTTCCCCTCTCCCTACCCCTAACCCTTCCTCCCCGATGCCTGAACCTAACCTCCCCCTAGTGCCTAAACCTAACCTTCCCCTCCCCACACCCTAAACCTAACCCTTCCCCCTTAATGCCTAACCCTAACCCCTTAATGCCTAATCCTAACCCCTTAGTGCCTAACCCCTAACTCCTCCCCTTTAGTGCCTAACCCCTTAGTGCCTAACCCCTAACCCTCCCCCCTTAGTGCCTAACCCTCACCCCTTAGTGCCTAACCCCTTAGTGCCTAACCCCCCCCCTTAGTGCCTAACCCTAACCCCTTAGTGCCTAACCATAATCCCTTAGTGCCTAACCCCTAACTCCTCCCCTTTAGTGCCTAACCCTAACCCCTTAGTGCCTAACCCCTAACCCTCCCCCCTTAGTGCCTAACCCAAACCATTAGTGCCTAACCCTCCCCCCTTAGTGCCTAATCCTTAACCCCTTAGTGCCTAATCCTTAACCCCTTAGTGCCTAACCCTAACCCCTTAGTGCCTAACCCTAACCCCTTAGTGCCTAACCCTAATCCCTTAGTGCCTAACCCCTAACCCCTTAGTGCCTAACCTCTAACCCCTTAGTGCCTAACCCCTGACCCCTTAGTGCCTAACCTCTAATCCCTTAGTGCCTGACCCCTAACCCTTCCCCTAACATTTCTACTTACCTTTGGGATTCCGGTGGGAGGGATGCTGGCGCCGGCATTCTGAGCACCGGAATTCCCGCAGTAGTGATATTGATTGCATCCCATGTGATAGGGTTACAATGATACATCATGCGCTTTTATTGATGAATCCACCCGAGCGATTAGGTGTCAGCTCTATTTCACCTCTAGTGGAGCTGATTATGAGTCGGATGTAGGCAGCGTTTTTTTTTGCCACAGTCGCTTCTGTGTCATCATGCAAATGCCGCTACAAAGCCCTTCCCTGGTGTACATCCATGCGTCTGAATGTGCAAGGACTGAGATGCCCACTGTCAGCGTCCATAGACGTAGGAACACTGCATCTATGCAAATCAGTCCATTTCAGATGCAAATGCAGAAGGAGGTGTCAGACACATCCTTGCTGCATCTGTGATCCCAGCACTGTGACTGGCATCGCAGGCTGAGATCTCTGGTTACTCTTGTGGTCAGGCTGCAGGAGCTGAAGCTTCCCGCAGCCTGACCGGGAGCTGGTCACACAGGGCCGGACTAAGGGGGGGGGGTGACAGGGGCGGTCGTCCCTGGGCCCCCACACACGGAGGGGCCCTCACTAGCACCGGTGCTCTGTCTGCACCTGCCGCTAGTGTCCCCTCCGCTAGTGTAGTGTAGACCGCGCAGCGAGTGTGGCCACACTACACAGTGACATACACACATCCGCCGCCGGCAGCTGTGTGTATGTAACAGCAGCCGATGAGAGTCACACAGACTCTCATTGGCTGCTTTGTCAGCTGAGGGAGCCGGTTGGAGCTCACTCATGAGCTCCGCCTTCCGGATCCCCCGCCGCAGCTGGTGATGATTGGATGGGCGTCATGACGCTGTAGTCTCTCCCATCTGTGCCACAGAAGAGCCGGGACTTGCGTCAGGAGCGGGGATGCAGGTTTTTTTTTGGCACAAAATAGGTCAGTTTTTTATTTTGTTATTTTTTTCTGTGTGCGCGTGTGGGGCAGCACTGTCACTGCATAGAGGGGAGCGCTACAGGCGTCCCTGTACAGAGGGGAGCGCTACAGGCGTCACTTCAGGAGGGCACTGTATAGGGGGGCGGGGGTGCTACTGGGGGCACTGCATGGGGGGGCTACTACTGGGGCTCTGTATAGAGGGGACTACTACTGGGGGCTGAGCATGGGGGGACTACTACTGGGGGCTGAGCATGGGGGGACTACTACTGGGGGCACTGTATAGGGGGGACTACTACTGGGAGCACTGTATAGGGGGGACTACTACTGGGGGCAATGCTTTTGGGGGAATACTAGTGGGGGCACTATATAAAGGACACTGCATAGGGATTACTACTGGGGGCACTGTATAGGGGGGGACTACTACAGGGGGCAGGGCATGGAGGGACTACTACAGGGGGCACTATATAGGGGTGGACTACTACTGCGGGCAATGCATATGGGGGAACTACTACTGAGGGCAATGCATAGGGGGGACAACTACTGGGGGCACTGTATAGGGAGAACCACTACTGTGGGCATTATATAAGGGGCACTGCATAGGGAAGACCAATACTGGGGGCACTGCATAAGGGGCACTACTACAGGGGCACTGCATAAGGAGCACTGTATAGGGGGGACCATTACTGGGGACATTGCATAAGGGGCACTTCTACAGTGGGCATTGCAAGAGGGTATTAAGGTGAATAGAAAGAAAACAAAATCCTAGGGTGGCGAGAAATGGTGGTATATAGGGGCCCCCACAAGTTTGTTGCCCAGGGGCCCCCACAGACCTTAATCCGGTCCTGTGGTCACGTAAGAGGCCAGGAATCTGCATCCGTCAATACAGACTCTGGCCTCGTTCCTCCCAAAAAACGGGCAACAAGTCCCCATCTCCGTCCCACTAGCCAAACTACGCAGCATGTCAATCATGCTGCGGTTTGGGGTGGTCTGTGAGCGTAGTCGCAGGACCTGTTCTGCACAAGCACATACCCGGAAACATCGAAAATATATGTTCATCATCGGATGAACGTACATCTCTGAATCAGGCCCACTTTTTGGTGCATCCTTAAATGCTACCATCGTTCGCACCATCAAAACTTGCACCGATCCTATTGCAGGTGCAGTTTATCCGTTTGAGTATGGCCTCCTATTTTTTGTCATGCAGCCTATTTAAACTCCACTCTGGCTACAGGAAGTTGTCAGAGTATTAGGCTTCTCATACCTGTCTTCAGCATTCCTGTCCATTTTTTTTTTTTCTAAGAGTATGACCCGGCTTGCTCCAGACTGTTCTACTCATATTAAATATTGGAATTTTCCATCTGGTACATGTTGACCCCAACTATTGACCTGACCTTCTTGCTGATTATGCCTTTGGCTTTGACGTTCCTGTTCTGTTATCAGACACAGGGGTCTATTTACTAAGCCTTGGATGGAGATAATGTCAACGGAGATAAAGCACCAGCCAATCAGCTTCTAACTGTCATTTTTCAAATACAGCCTGTAACATGGCAGTTAGGAGCTGATTGGCTGGTACCTTATTTCCGTTCAATTTATCTCCATCCAAGGCTTAGTAAGACCCCACAGCTTGCTAACTACTCTCTACTGTCATACTAGGAACCAGCTCAGGTGGTCATTGGTGAAAACTCCCAGTAAATTAGATTTTGCTCCTCTCCCTATCCTAGACTATAGTACCAATCCACTAAATCTGACCCAAAATTGTGACACCAACTTCTATGCATGACCCACCTTCTGTGACTGTCTACAAGCTGAGTTCTGTGGTAAGCTCTCACATATCAAGTTGTCCTCAAGCCCACTCAGAGTATGTAACAGCCCGAGGTTCTCCCATGCTTGTGCTGCTCCTCCACTCTCTGCAGTGGGTGCAGAATTGTGTACATACAGACAGGCTCCCTCAAATAAACTCTTGTCGCTGGCGTTAAGCCCCTCACTGCCTTTGGTGGACTATACCATGCAGTAGAGGCTTCATTGGTGTAACCAAGCGCTTTTGTATTTTGTTTCCAAATACTACCTAGGGGGCCTATTCATCATCACTTAATTTTGATGATGCATGCGCACCGCCGGACCCGGATAATTAACATCATGAATAGGCCCCCTAATGTTGTCAGCTGCTGTCAAACCAGGCTTTTGATGATTACTTGGTGGGGTTTAAAAGCCAATCTATAGTTGCATGTCAGCATCCTTACCTGAGAGGCGAATGTACACAATTTGATTGTATATATCAAAAATATTGATTTCATATATAATATATGAATGCACTGTATTAAATAAAGTAGGAGTGTCTCTAGCTTATTGAATTTTTAGACAAATAAAAATAGAATAGATTATTTTTTTAACATCACTACTAGCTATTTGAACCACCAAAGGGAGAAACACCATCATCTTCCTCTGATGAAGTTGTGGGGGCACCATAATGAAATGTGCCAGCATTCTTTCTCTGGAATGTTACAGTGGATTTATCTACCTCTGCTCAGACCAGCGAATAAAGTGGAGATGTTTCAAGTGTGCATGGCTCTTTCTCTTTCTACTCCGGATCCTATAGGATGTTTTATCATTTATTACCAGTTATTTATATAGCGCACACATATTCCGCAGTGGTGTACAGAGAATATCTTACCATTCACATCTGTCCCGGCCCTAGTGGTGCTTACAATTTATATTCCCTACCACATGCTCACAAACATACATACTATGGTCAATTTTTTTGTGGGGAGCCAATTAACCTGCCAGTATATTTTTGGAGTGTGGGAGGAAACCGGAGTACCTGGAGGAAACCAACACAAGCACAGGGAGAATATACAGTTAGGGCCGTAGTGGGAATTGAACCCATGACCTCAGTGCTGTGTGGCAGGAATGCTAACCATTACACCGTCTCTGTGCTGCCCATGTTTGTACTGGTTGTCTCTCAGCTCTCACCCTCTAGCGCAGTTTCTTCTTATATTCTTTTGTATATACTATTTTGAGTTAGGAGACTGAAATTCTCCTCTAACAGCTTTTCAGGCCACTCTGGTAGCGCCACCTAGGGGTTCTCTCCTTTTTTTTTTTTTAGTGTACACGATTTTACCTGTACCAGTGTTGCCATGATGCATTGATGTCAGTGTACAGATTTGCAGAATGATTCCCCGTGACGTCGAGTTGCGATCTCAGTAGCTGATTCAGATTTGCATGGGACTCCGTTTTGCAGATGACTCTTGGGATTATTAGCGCTTCACATGAATCCACTAGGAGCAATTGGAGTTGATTCAGATTTGTATGTCTCTCAGTAGCATCTTTGGTTAAACGAGCTTAACTTTGGCTAGCAATGGGGCGTTTACATGTAGGTTAAATGATCTGAGGGCGTGTTCCGTGGGTGCAGGTGGAGTTGCAAGCTAGCTTGGCTGAGCGCATGTAGAGATCTGTCTGGTTGTGGATACATCTCTTCCACCATGTATACGGTTGATACAAATCCGCACTGATAGTGAAGACGGCTGGTAACACAATGGTGGATGGGGACGGTGCAGCCTGTGCAACTGACTTGTGCGCAGCTGTGAATAAGCCCCTTCATCTTTCAATCAAAACATGTGAAACAGTATTTCATGCCTCCATTTAGCTACATAATGAGACCTGAGATGAGTGAACGCATTTCACTGAAGAGGCACAGCCAGGAGAACAAGCGTTCTCACGTAGGCAGAGTACAGGCTGATTTAAGTGAGCAATGATAATGGTGATGATGACCCATACTTACCTGCTTTTCAAATGTCCTCTCTGGGAGAAGCCTGGAGAGGAGAAGCAGGTGGGCAGTGCTGGGACCAAACAATTTTCATAACTAGACCACACCCCTTATGATGAAATTACACCTCATCAGGCACATTTGAATAGGGGGCGTGGCCAAATGATTTGATTATCATGGAATCACGTCATTAAGCACCACTCCCACCCGAAGGACTGCAGGTTCCGGGTTAGGTTCTCCCCATTCTGTGGGTGAAAGTGCCTACTTTTCCAGGGGTACGGATGCGACCTGCATAATTGGGAGCCTCCTGCAGGTTTCGGGAGAGTAGGTAAGTATGTGATGACCAGTGCCAAACCTAAGCATGTAGACGGGGGGTGGGCACACCACTAGATGCGTACAATAAAGGTATGGCTAGTTATTGTAATACGTGACATGCTGAGATGATGTACTGGTTCATCAGCAACATTTTCCAGGTAGTGACTGGTATAACTTCAACTAGATCCTTCCTTATTTATTAATCTTAGGTGATTTTGAGTATTACGCTGCTGTAAATAAAACAATAAATTGAAGTGTAAATAGAGGAAGTGATGCTAAAAAGAGGACAATGAAAATATAGAAGACTGATAGGCTAACAGGAATTTTGTGTTACTCTAGGGGGGGGGTGGAATAAGCTGCTGGACCATTTACTCACCTGTTTTTCCAGGTAGAGTCCCTATATTGGCAACAGAAGACAGAAACTATACATGATTCTGTCCAAAATAGGTGTCGTTTGGGGACATAATGGATTTGGCCTATTTTGTGCCAGTTTTAATTGAGAATATTGGCAGGTATAGAGGCAGTCTGTAAAATTACTTACATGGGTAGGGTTCATACACTCTTGCATATTTCCTTAAAGCATAAAAACCTATTACCATACACAAATTGCAGGTAGTTTTTGACTTGGAAAAAAGCACCTTTTGCATTCATCCTTCAAAACGACCTGGAGCCAATCAGATCATTAGAATATTTACAGCTGCACATTCTGAGCCTAAATCAGAGTTGGTCGCTGCTGCGTCCGCTCTTGTCTCTGTTGGCGGAGTTGCGGCAGTGATTACAGATGCTACTTTCAGCCTGCCCCTGGTGCAGTAGCCTGAATGAGCGAGAATTAAAACGCCCACTTTCTGCGTCTCTGCACACTGTAACACCACCGGTGATTCTTCACACGCCACCATCGGCGCTCCATCGACACTTGCACCAGTCTAATAGCAGGTGCAGTTTCTCCGTTTCAACATGGCCTCTGTGACTGCTCCTCTGCACCTGAGAACGCAGCCGCTTTCATTGACACTACCACGACCCTCCCATAACATGGCCCATGAGACTGACTTTTTAGCGTTCACTTCAGGCCGCCTCCCAGTCGCCTCCTAGGAACGCCCATCACTGTGCTGGTCCATATCTGATACCGTCTTACCCAATCACAGCAGCTAATTTGTGCGCACACTCTGTGTAACGCATGCGCTGGAGGCGTTTTCAGATCTTTTTGTGTATTTAATCGCTTAACTACGTGAGCATCGGCCTTGCATTGGGATTGCGTGCACTCCTGAATCAGGCCCCTGCTCATGGGCAGGTGTATAGTGCTTCTAAGCGATTGGAAAAGCAGAGACGTGATGCTGGGAGTTGTTAGCATTTTCTTTTTTCTATTTATTTGCTTTGCATTTGTAATGTGTGATCATAAATGTATATTTGTAACTTTGTGCGACATGCTAAAGGTTAGAATGACAGAAATATAATTATAATTAATATGACGTTGTTACATGAATAATGTATATCTAAGATCTAGTATATTGCCGAAAAATGTGATGATCGACATGAAAATGCAAAACACCACACACACACGCACTCACGCACGCACACTTTGCCACGTGAAAGTAGAAATGTGCCACGAAGTCAAGTGCCTGTTTTATTTCTGTATAGCATCATGGCCGCCAAGAAATGTGTCAGACTCCAGCACTAGGGGATGTGACCATTTGTGAACACCGTGGCCTCTGCAGAATGGGCATTGGCATATCTATAATGGGTTGCAGGAAGTGCGGTGCACATGTGTCCCTGGGTCCATGGAGGCCCACACCGCACACCCTGCACCCATAGTTATACTTACCCAGGGGCGTCTTAAGAGAGGAGGGGGCCCGTGTGCACTCACAGCGCGGGGCCCCCTCCTCTCTCCCTGGTGGCTGGCAGCCGACTGACGTGGCTAGCCAGCCACCGGAGCCTTAGTAGACTCCGGGCACTAGAGTGTGCCCGGAGTCTACTGCGCATGCGCAGAACACCAGAAAATGGCCGCCGTGGCCATTTTCCGGTGTTCTGCGCATGCGCAGTAGACTTTGGGCACACTCTAGTGCCCGGAGTCTACTGCGCATGCGCACAACACCGGGAAAATGGCCGCGGCAGCCATTTTCCGGTGTTCTGAGCAGCGCTGAGACCCAACGCGGGACCACAGACAGGTACGTTAAAAAAAAATTGGTGCAGTGTGTGCGGTGCGGGGCCCCCCTGGACCCGGGGGCCCATGTGTCCCGCACACATTGCACCCATTATAGATACGCCACTGTACTTACCTCTTCGAACTCCGGTTTCAGTCGGCACAGTATGGCAGGAATCACTGAGAAAATGGTGCGGCGGCCATTTTCCTGGTGTTTTGTGCATGGGCAATAGCAAAGTCTCTGGGAACATGGTACAGTCGTCATGTTCCTGGAGACTTGCATAAAGCCAGAGTCTACTGCGCTGCCAGAGAGAAGGGAGCCTGCACACGGGCCCTCTCCTCTCATAAACCACCTCTGAGCATTGGGCCTGGTCATACCATCTTTGAAGCTTGGTTATGCCTCTCTGGCAAACCTGGGCCCGCCGGCCTCTCTACACACTTGTATGCTACATTATATACTAAAACCAGTGTGACTCGTGTGCTAGCAACCCGAAATAGCATCCCTTCACATCCATTATATCTGTGATTATAAACATGTGTATGAATGCAGTATATGAAATAAGCAAGAACATTTTTGCTAACACTCTAAACCTGTGGCCTCAGTTTACCTCATTGGAGGCGCACCTCTGGTCTTACACATGAGTAGCCATCAGTTTGCTCCTCCATCTTTAGGCATTTTGCTTGCCAGGTCATCCCCTCATATTCCCTGCATCTTAACTAATACAAATGGGCCCTATACAGCAGCCCCCTATCTATGTTCCCTTGGTTTGATTATAGTATTCCCCTAACGTCTCCAGGGCATTTACCATTTGTATTTCACCATGTACTTGTATATTTGTTTCACTGCAAAGAGCGCTATGCAGGGCATTTCTAGAGAGGAGCAGGCCCGTGTGCAGTCACCGTCATGGGCCCTCTCCTCTCCGTCCGGCGGCCGGCAGCACACTGAGCACTTATAGATTCTGGGCACTAGAGTGTGTCCAGAGTCTATAGCGCATGTGTAGGTAATCAGGAAAATGGCCGTGGCGGCCATTTTCCCTGTACTACGCATGCGCAGACAACGGAAAAATGGCCGCGGCGGCCATTTTACAGCCGTTTTTTGCAGCTCGACACCGGCGCCGATGTGGGACTCCGAACAGGTAAGTATGATGTGGGTTCAGGGTGTGCGGCGCGGGTCCCCCTGGACCCAGGGGCCCGTGTGCTCCACACACCCTGCACCCATTATAAATACACCCCTGGCTCTATGGATTTGCATACATGCACAATGGACCCATCAGTATACTAGGTGTATTGAATGCACCCCAGTAATGAATTCCACTGGGTACCAGGCTGCAGAGGCGGAAGAGCACATCTCCGGGCCCCAGACCAAACTCTGATGCACCGCAATGCTGCTATAGGGGTCTATTTATTTATTAACAGTTTCTTATATAGCGCAGCAAATTCAGTTCGCTTTATCATATAATACTTGCAGGATATTCCCAGAGAACACCCGTTTTTGGGAGATACCCGCACATTTTAAATATACCCTAAATGTACCATTGAGGGGCCGCAGTAGATAACTCCATAACTGCCACGTCCCCTCTGTGTCTGACATCAGCTGCAGCCCCATTGGTTTCTATGGAGTTTGCAAAGCTGTCACATTTACCAAGGTGCTTTCCAGAGTATGGCTCCTGCAGCTAACGGCATCTGAAGAAGGCATTAACCTGCTGTAGCCTATGGGCTACATTTTACATTCTTCTGGAACCCTCCCTGGCAATTGGCACCACATATAGGCAAACGCTGGGGGGGTTCCGTCTGCCTGGAAACCCCTCTCCCCAGCCCACACCATGACCACAATAGAAATAGTGATATAATAGAATTTTACTAGTGCTGCATTTTATTCTCAGTATCACAAATGAAATAATTAGCACCACCTGTGGATCTTTTAACATGTATCAGTCAGTAATAAATAACCTGTGCACCAACTAGGAGATCTGGAAAACATGTACTGTTAGGGATGCACTACTATAGAGCCCATTATGTACATATATATCCAGGGCAGTGCTAGGTCCTTCTGCTGCTCCTCCAGGCTCCTGAACTTGCTCCAATGCTCTGGAATGGTGCCCACATCTAAAATAAAAACATTCACCTCAGGCAGGATGGATCTACTGACGCATATAATGGGTTACTGTGATCACTGATCCTGTATATGCTGGAATTATCACACACAATACAGTATGTATGATGCATAGTAAAGCTGCTTAAGTACTAATTCTGCCCTCTTCATGGACTGGCCACACTCGCTCTAAAATCAATCATTTGGAACCCCCCCCTCTAGAAATCCTGCGTTTGCCACTGCCACACATTCGTGGTCAGTAGACCGTACATGAGCAGGAGTCCATTAGTGCGGCCATTTTACTCCGAACACATCGCAGGGAAGGGTTCCTTTCAGAACCCCTGTCCCTGCATGTGCTTCGTTAATACATTCATGTGGTATATGGCCACATATAGCAGCGATAAGAAATTACAATTATCGGATCTAAACTCGCTAATTTATAAGAAGTCTCCCATACTCTCCTAGACCATCTGTTCTGCTGTTGGTCTGGAGTTTTCAGCCACTGTGCATGTGCCAGGGAGGGGAGCCTCCAAGTCCCTGTTCTGCTCTTTTGAGAGCAAAATGGGGGCCACAGCCAGCGATCCAGTACAACAGACGGGGTGCAGATGCCTCAAATTAAGAGAGCGACTGCCATTTTCCGGGTTCCCTCACCTCATAGTGACTTTATCGCCCACTTCAAAGATAATCCCGCCAGTGCCGGACTGCAATTCTGCGTATTTTTGCAAAAAATATATATCCTGCCATTTTTTTACTGGCATATGTTATTTACTTGTTATTTCTATTTTTTTTTTGTATCTACAGTATTGGAGAGTTATGATATTTGACTTTAGAAAAATAAACCTACTTAAACGGAGGAGCTTTTAGTTATTAATATAGCACCATTATGAGAGTTGTCAGAAGAAAATAGAAATAATTAGCAAAAGTGTGAAAATGTAAACTGTGTACTTTTTGAACATTGTAAAATAAGAGGCATTGAGGGAGCCGTGTGACACAAATTGTGGCACACTTTTCAGTCTTTGCTTATCCGGCTTCAACAACTCGGATGCTATAGAAAAAACAAAGAGACCTTTGTATGTAGTAATACAAAAGCTGTGGCTACACAGAGCTACAAGGACAGGGATAGAAGGGTGCCCAAAAACTGCCGCCTCTTTAACACCATCCACCCCAGTCACTCCTAATTAGCTCTTCTTAGCACTAGACAAACACAGCTGTTCTCATATTAATTGTAAAGAATTGTACCAACAGATGCAGCCGTTATAAAATATGTCTGTGTTTATAAATCACTTTGCAATCAATGTCATAAAAATACATAATATTATTGCAAATTTGATTGAATTATCCATCCCCCCAAAAATACACAAGTATGTTTGTATGTTTCTTGTATTCCAGATTGGCTCTGCGGCTAATGGGGGGCATCCACTAGACGATTTTATCCCTGTCCAACCTCTTAACGATTTTCCCTTGAAGTTTCCCTTGAAATATGATCTTCCACTCTGAACAATTTGCAAAGGATTTGCAAAAGATTTGCAAAGGATTTGCAAAAGATTTGCAAACGATTTGCAAAAGATCTAACAATAAACTATGTTGTTTTAATCTGTGATTGAGAGCTTTCAACTATAGTGGGCAGACAGTGGTTCATCGTTTGATCGTTCAGCATGAACGATGTGTAAACGATGTGTAAACGATTTGTAAGCAATCAAGTGAAATTGACCTGCATGTTCAGTCGATGGAGGAGACGATCAAACGACCAGCGGGAGCGCGCATCGTACATCGTTAGAAACAATTACTGCACGATTTGCAAACGATGTTCAAACGATGTTCGAACGATTATCGAACGATTTTATCATTATCGTTCAATCGTTCAACTTTATCGTCTAGTGGATACCCCCCTTAAGACAGACCTTAGATCTAGCTCCAGGAATTGCTGGTGCGGAACGTGAGTAGGCAAAACCATTTCCCACTCATTTCCAAAGTCATTTTTGTCATGCTGCTAAGTACAACTGGCATATAAACACCTTACCCATTCATCCTCAGTGATGCAAGGACAACCTTGCCAGGAGATTTACTGAGCTTGAAGTGTGAGGTTTGTTCTCTGTTCCAATGAATTTAGGAAGATGCTATTGCTGTTTTAGTAATTATTATTATAAGTCTTGTCCTGCATAATAAAAAGTTATCCAGAGTGAACGTTAAAGAATACTAAGGGGCCGATTCGATGAGCCACAAAAGTTGCTGGAACGGCTTACATTTATTTTGCAGGATATATCTTTAGAGGCTGATTTCTCCTTGCAGACTTTAGGGGGTAAATTTACTAAGAATCGAGTCTGGGGAGTTTGCTTTTTTTTAAAACTTGATTAGCTACGCTGAAACTCGGGAGATTTGAGGATCCTGAAACTCTCAAATTTATCAAGAAGTGAGTTTAGCTGAGAGTGAGATGTCTGATGGTGAAGCAGAATGAGATTTGTCCCCCGAGTAGCAGGTTTTACAGGAGATTTCTCACCCGAGATTGCAGTGTCTTCTCTCTGCAAAAACTCTTCCGAGCAAGCAGCTAGCCTGTCAAAAAATGGGTTAAAGGTTTTTAAAAAAAATTACATAGGGCCCCCCTAAAGCCTAACCAGCCCCGGACTTGGCAATTTAGAAACCAACACCAGGCTGCAGGGCCAGTCCTGGTTTTAAATATAGGGGGAAAAATTGCGTAGGGTACCCCTATATTTAAAACCAGCCCTGGACCCAAACTGCCGGGCTGTAATGCCACAACCCGAAGACCCTATAACCGGGTTTTCAGTGCCAAAGCATTATCAGCCCGAGCTGGTCAGTCCAAGCCGGGGTTCCCAGGGGAGGTGGGGACCCTGAAAAGAGGGGTCCCCCCTCTCCCTTAACCCCCAGGCTTGGACTGAAGCCCAGGGGACCCTATCACCGGGGCTCCATGGACAAAGCATTAATACCCCAAGATGGTCAGGCCAAGCTGGGGATCTCAGGAGAGGTGGGGACCTCCCAAGAAGGGGTCCCCCTCTCCCGAAACCCCAGGCTTGGACTGAAGCCCAGGGCTCTTCCCTGCACCCCTGGAGTGTTAGGTACAGGGGTAATAATGTAAAGAAAAGAATTAAACTATTTTACAGTGGGGGTACGGGTGCCGGCCGCTTGCTGGCACTTGAAGTTCCACAAGTGCCAAAGGGCAGGCATGCTGGCACCTGTAGTCACACTGTAAAATACAATAATGTCATTCTAGTTTTCACTTTATTACCCCAGTACCCAATGCTCCAGGGGTGTGGGGAAGAGCCCCGGGCTTCAGTCCAAGCCTGGGGTTTCAGGGGGGGCCCCTTCCTGGGGGGTCCAGACTTCCCCTGAGATCCTCGGCTTGGCATGAGCGGTTTGGGCTGATAATGCTTTGGCCATGGAGCCCCGGTAATAGGGTCTCCGGGCTGTGGCATTACAGCCCAGCCTTTTTGGGTCTGGTGCTGGTTTTAAATATAGGGGGTACCCTACGCATTCATTTTCCCCCTATATTTTAAACCAGGACTGGCCCTGCAGCTTGGTGTTGTTTTCTAATATACGGTGGAACCCTACACATTTTGTTCCACGTAATTTTAGAAACCAGGACTTGCTGGCAAGTCCGGGGCTGGTTAAGCTTTAGGTGGGGGACCACTAGTGAAAAGGTTCTTGAGTTTTGCCAATGGTGAATTGAAGAGAGGTTGCTAACTCTCCAGTATTTCCTATAGCAAAGAAAATCTCTCTCCCGAGCTTTACATTAGTAAATTTGTGAGTGGGAAAAAATGGCCAAACTCTCCCGAGTTTGCAAACTCTCCCGAGTTTGCAAACTCTCCCAGACTCGATTCTTAATAAATTTACCCCGAGAGGTGGGAGCAGACATCTGCCAACCGAAATCGGTTGAAATGTGCACAGCAGTTAGCGGTCTATTGAATCTGACCGATAGTTTCAGTGGGTGATCAGTTTCTAAATATATATGGTTCCGGTCCATAGTTTAAGTATCACAGTGTGCTCTGCATATTCCAATTAGAGGAATCCAGGAGAGGGCAGAAACACTGAAGATTAATGTAAGGGCAGCATAGTGGTTAGTATTTCTGCCTCACAGCATGGCACAGCCATGGGTTAATCAGGGAACTATATGTGTGGAGATTGTATGTTCTCCATGTGTTAGTATGGTTTTCTCCTACAGTCCAAAAATATACTTGTAATGTTACAGTCACCGGTAATTGTTGCGCTACACAAACATTTGTTTAGGATTCGTGCATCTCACTTTGATAGATTAGCTCAGAGATGTCACTCCAAGAGGTTCTGGAGCATTTCACTGAGGTTGAATTGAATTCCTAGCTCCCAGTGTATGTTAAACTATCTGCACAGGTGTTATCAACTAACACACCACTTAGTGAACTGGGCGCTTGTAGTGACACTTTAGCTAACACTCAGTGCTAGGTGATTGCTCTGTGTACCTGCCCCAAAATGATCTTATTCTGCCCAGCTTATACCCCTGGGTTATTGCAAATGAGCATGCTGCAACCTGGATTGTTCTGCAGTGTGAAAGGGGCCAGTTGATATAATCCGGGTCGAGTGACCCGGTATTGTAACTCTGAATTCAACCAGGCTCGCGGTGTGGTGTGAACGGGTAATCTGGTCGAAGCGACACGGGTCCCGTTCACTGCATAGGGACAGCCGGCACTTGGATGTGATCTCATCTCCAAGCGCCGCCTCAGCAGTGATGTCATCGACCTGGCATTAGTGCTGGGTCAGGCCACCAGTTGTGCATGACCAAAAAGTCAGAGAAACCCCTACGGCGCATACGTATTTAATAAGTGTACACAGAGGACCTGACTCACTACGGATCGCAATACTGCATACGAACGCAGTTCAACTGCAATAGCAATCCAAACCACTGCAATCGCAATGGAATCTCAGCAACACATAAGGACACCCACTTTACCATATGCACATTCGTAATACAGAATAGCGAAACCATCGGTACAATCGAGTACCATTGGACCCATATGCACACTTGCACAAGCACTGACCTTACTGCGTAAACCTTCGCAGTGGCTAATTTATGCATGCCCCTGAAACAGCGTGCGAACACACTGGAATGCCTGCGTTTGGCTGACCACCCACAAATGGCACTTCCTGACAATCACTGTGATGGGTCTATGTAGCCCGCTGAGATCACAGTCCCCATTGCGGCTGGTTTGCACATGCGCAATTGCGATGTGTATGCATGTGTAGTGCGAAACAATCGGCCGATACCGTATGTATTAGCAACTGCGATCCAAGCTGAATCAGACCCTGAGACCGCTGTTACAAATGGAGTCACTTGTAATAGAGCTGGTGGCAGACAGCCATGGTCGTTTCAGGGAGGCAGCATGAAGGGAATAAAAAAAAGGCTGCCTCATGGGTGTGCTATCGGAGTGTCAGTGAACGGGACTGTGTTCTCAAATGCAGAGCGGCACCTACAGAGGCTATGATTAGAGGATATTCAGAAGGAAACACTGTGCTAAATATTGGGCATCATAAGTGTCGATGGTCGTCGCAATGGTGTGCAGATGGTGGAGTGTTTGAGTCCACTGGCGGATTTGCACTGTTCATGGACATTGCACGTGGGAGTCTCAGGGCTTGCAATGTCTTGTGCTCATAAGTACACAAAGGGAAGGTAGCGACTAGCTGTGCATATATTAATGTCTACCTCTAAATTAGGCCACATGAGTCTGTGACAGCTCAAAACTGCGCAACAGGTGACCGAAGTTGTTGTGCTCGCTCATCATATATTGCTATATTGTTAAAAAAAACCATCATCCTTGCAATTGGAGTTCTAAATGTCACATATCAATATTGCCTGTCAGGTTGGTTCATTGTCTTCTAACAAAAGTGGGCCTAGTGTTATGTGTGTCTTAATGTAGGAAATTTAGACTCTATTCAGCTCCAGTTTTGCAGGGATTATTGTGGTACTATACAAATAAATGGATTTTAGTGGCCGTACCTGGGAAGTAACAAGGGGGGGTGATTAGGCAGATTCGGGAGTATCACTGGCAATGGCTGCACCCAGGGGCGTTTCTAGAGAGTAGGGGGCCCATGTGCAGTCTCCGTCATGGGCCCTCTCCTCTCAGTCCGGCGGCCGGCAGCGCACAGCGCTGACACAGGCACCGGTGTGGGACTCCGGAGAGGTAAGTATAATATGGATGCAAGGTGTGTGGTGCGGGCCCCCCCTGGACCCATTATAAATACGCCCCTGGCTGCACCCAGAGACACACATCCGCTCACACAGGAGTCCATGTTCAGATGGGGAAACTACACATGCCATAGGCCTGGTGCAAGTTTTGATGGTAGGCCTGGTGCAAGTTTTGATGGTGCGACCGTTGGTGCGTCAAAAGATTTCCACAGGTGCAAGGCGCTGCGAGTGGGCATCTCTATTTTAAAGGAACCGGCCACAGCATTAGCATAAGCCGTGTCTGCTTGCTACTAAAAATGAGGCCCAGAGTATGAAAATTGATGGCAAGTGTCATGGATTTGTGGCAGGTAAGAAAGGACAAGCTTGAAAAAGTCCATGGTAGTGGACGAATCATGTAGCTGCCATCTCACTGACGGGACCTTTGATGATAATGATGCTGATGGTTTAGACATTGGGGATGCTACTTCGGAAGTGCAAAATTATGAGGGAGATAATTGTATTTATGACACTAATGAAAATCTTGATGTTGAATAAGTTGAACAAGAACAACTTGATAAATTTCATGAGGATGATGTAGTTTGAGTCAATGGCAGCAGTTCTTGCCAGTGAATAGAAGAAGGCCATTGTCATGCCTGGGCATAAGACCAAAAAATCTACCACTTCCATGTGAAATCACTTTTACCCAAACCCTGACAACATTTGTCAAGGCACCTGTAACATTTATTATGTCAAAGTAAATAGAGGTAGGGATGTTAACCATCTAGGGACCTCCTTGCTGTTACGTCATTTGCTGCGAGTTCATGCAAATTACAATGCAAATAGTATTTACTAAAATCTGAAAAATCATGTAAAATAATAAGAACAAGTAGTCCAGCATCAGATACCAGCAGCATTGATAGATCCCAGCACATGAAATCTCCATCACCAACACCTTCATCATCAACCTCCTCATTAATGATCGGAGGTAGTCCTGCACCCAATTTGCAAAGGCTATCTGCCTCCTCCCCTAGCTGGAATTTCCAAGAAGAATACTTACACACGAGGGCTGCTGCTGCTGGAGATGAATCTTCACCCCAGAAGGGGACCAAGAAGACTAGTAGTTTCAAACAACAATTGATTGTAAAATAAGCATTTGCAAGAAGAACCAAGTATGACAGCCACCATCACTGAAGCCATGACAGTTATGTTAGCATCTGCATCCAATATCCACCATCAATGCACCTGGTTTTAGCTGATTAGTTGAGGTCATGTGTCCATGCTACCAATTTCCATCTCAATTCTATTTTACCAGAACAGCAATTCCTCATCTGTACCGAAATTTTAAACAAAATGTTATTCTTTGCCTACAAAATGCCATTGTACCGACTATCCACTTACTGTAATTACAGGTATTTGGATGAGTGGTTTTGGTCAAACGAAAGAACATGACTGTGACAGCCCACTGGGTAGGTTTATCATCTTCAGCAGCAATATCTATCACACAATGCCAGCTCACTCACATGCAGGCTACACTCTGTATCACCAGCTTCACTAAGAGGCATACCATTGTCCATTTGTTGGAAAAACTCAGGAATGTAATAGCAAAATGGCTTACACTGCTAAGACTATCCTCAGGATTTGTAATTTCCAATAATGCAAGTAACATTGTAAGAGCATTACAATTGGGTGAATTTTAACACATACCATGTTTTGGGCACACAATAATCTTGATGGTTCAGAATTTCTCAAAAATTTTAAAGGGCATGCAGAAGATGCTATTTGTGGCCCGTAAAATATCTGGACACTTTTGGCATTCAGCAACTGCATATAAAAGCTACAATAACAGTTTCATTTGCCATGCCACTGCCTGAAGTAAGATGTAGTAACCATGTGGAATTCATCCCTGTTATATACTACAGCAACTGGAGGAACAGCAACAAGCCATCCAAAAGTATACATCAAACTTGGACATAGGGAGAGGGAGACATGTTACCTTACTGCAGCATACTGGATACTCTTGGTTTTATGCAAGCTACTGAAACCATTTTAAATTGCAACCAATGAAGTGAGTTCAGACACAGTCAGCCTGAGTCAGCTCATACCGTTAATTAAACTACTGGAAAAGCAGCTAGAGAAGCTGAAGAAGGAGATGAAAGTGCTGTTCTGATAAATGATTGGATCCGGTCCTTTATTTACTTCACCAGGACTCAAGGGTTTGCAGCATCTTGCAATTGGATTACTACATTTTGTCAGCCATGCTTGATCCTAGGTTTAAGTCCTATGTAATGTCTTTCTTTCCAACTAATACAGATCTTAAGAGATGCAAAGAGCTCCTTGCAAGCAAGTTTTCTTCTCAAGTGGCACTTGACATGACAACGTCTCCGGCTTCATTTTCTTCTGCAAATGTAGCTGCCAGGAAAAAAATGTCCTATTCCAAGAGACTCAATGATGATGATGATGATAATAGTTATCAACTCAGTGCACCACATTATGACATCTGGTCAGCCTTTAAAGAATTGCACATGTCAGGATCTGAGATTTGTTTTGTCGTTTCGAAGCAAGGACCAAGGTATGATAATGTTTGGAAGGTGTGTGGAGAAAACTAAGATGTCTGAGCAGGTTTCTCTTCATACAGTGAGAACATAGGTAAAAGCACAGAAGACTGACAGTATTTCAAGATGTAGCATATAATTGGTGTACGGCTCAATAGTAGAATACTCAGAAGAAGAATAGTGCTATAGCAATGTAAATTGTAGGTGATGCTAGTGAGCACATGCTGAGTGAAGGTAGAGATACTTAATATTGAGCAGTGTGAACTGCAGGTGGTGCTGTAGAGCATCTGCTCAGAAGAAGTAGAAATGCTAGATGCTTGAGCAGAATAAACTGCAGATGGTGCCGCTGAGCACTTGCTGAGAAGAAATAGTAATGCTGATGCTTGAGCAGTATGGACTGCAGGTTGGAACAGACCTGCATTATAAGAAATGGATAGCGCAGATCCAAAACAGTTTATCCAAAGGTAGTGATGGTAAATGCAGGAAAGGATGCAATACACAGCAGGATGTACTGACTCCTGAGAACAACAGAAGTGGACGGAAGACACATTGTGGAGTTAAACTCTGGAAGCTGCAGTCAGGAACAACAGGCAAGAGTCATAAAAAGTTGTACTAGCAATAAGTTATGACCAGGGAGAGATTTATATAGGGCATCCTGTCTGTGGATTCGACACAGGAGTCAGGTGCTGGATATCAGGAGCAGGATTGGAGGAATCATGGTCAGCTGGCTCTGAGCAAGATGGTAGCCCCCATGTCCCAGAGGTGCCACCTACAGATAAAAGTAAACAACCACCTAAGTGGTTCTTGAAGCTGGGAAAATGTCTAGCGGTTACTGTTGACTGATGTACTGTTAGAAAGCAACACTGCTTGGTGCATAAACAGGTTTTGTTACTGCAATTTGCGACAGCCCACATATATTGACATCTCTACTGTGACTCTTTCTGATACAATAAGCATTAATAGAATGGTGGCGGATTACTTTCATTATAATTGTACTAATTAGCATCTCACACTGTCCCTTTGAATACTGGCAGGAAAAAAAGACAATGTGGACCTTTTTATACAAACTAGCTATGGTGTACCTAAGCTACCCACCCTCCAATGTGTACTCGGAAAGAGTGTTTAGTACAGCCGGTAATCTTGTCAGTGATTGGCGTAGGAGGCTACTTCCAAAAAATGTGGAAAAACTGATGTTCATCAAAATGAACTAAAAAATTATATGAAGACCAATGTCTCCCAATTACAGCAAACAGAGACTGTATAAATGGATCCCAGTGGGGATGAGCTAAATAGTATGATGAAGATATTAACAAAAGTGATCAGGGTCATGATGAGGATGATGAAATTATGAATTTTGAGGATGATTAGCCTTAAGTCCATTGGTAGTTTGGTTTAACCAAACCACCAAGATGTTTTCTTTTGTGGAGGCTCAAACAAACCAAGTACTTCAGCCACAAAAGTGGCAGTCCCTGTCTCTGTGCTTGGTTTGTTAAACTGTGCATGTCTTTTTAAATATATAACATAAGGGTGGGTGGGAGGGCAGGCTCAAGGACAATTCTATTGTGCACCACTTTTCATTTTGGGCTTTGCCAAGATTGTGTGTGATTGACAAGCAGCATATATTACTGTATTTTACCGGGGCATTGATGTTCTGTATCTTGAAAGACCATCCATCATTAGCTTCTCATCCAGGTATATTGGCCCCATTTTCCAGCAACTTCTCCACAGATACAGAGTAATATCATTCTTGTTATCATCCTTAATTATGTGTGTTTGACAGGCAGCATTGATTAATGAAAACATTCTATAGGGTGGTATAGTTTATTACACTGCCACTGCTGTGCCATTATTTTTCATATAATTGTTTATGCTGCTGCTCTGTCACAGTTTAGCCAGGTCCAAATACATGATTTTAGCAGTTTTTATCAATTTTTAAAGAATTCCAAAACATTTGAGAATGGTTTTGCCAAAACCAAAATATGACAATGATGTAGAACCAAAACACGAGGGTCTGCACAAATCTCTTAATTATACAGTACTATGCAAAATTTTTAGGCAGGTGTGAAAAAAATGCTGCAAAGAAAGAATGCTTTCAAAAATAGAAGTGTTAATAGTTTATTTTTATCAATTAACAAAATGCAAAGTTAATGAACAGAATCAATATTTTGCGTGACCACCCTTTGCCTTCAAAACAGCATCAATTCTTCTAGGTACACTTGCACACGGTATTGAACCAGCCTTTGGCGAACAAACTGCCTTCTGTTACTCATCAGTCCAAAGCACCTGCTGTGATTTTCTGCACCCCAGTTCCTATGTTTTCATGCACAGTTGAGACGCTTGTCCTTGGTTCCATGTCGGAGGTATGGCTTGTGGCCGCAATTCTTCCATGAAGACAAATTCTGGTTTCTACCAGTTGTGAGCTGAGGGGCTGGATAATGGTACAATAATGAGTGTCTGCAGGCAACAGTGAAGCATGGTGGAGGTTCCTTGCAAGCTTGGGGTTGCATTTCAGCAAATGGAGTTGGGGATTTGGTCAGGATTAATGATGCCCTCAATGCTGAGACATATAGGCAGGTACTTATCCATCTATAAAAGCAAATAAAAACAATAATCACTGCGCTGGTATCAATTGTTCAATTTTGTAGTATGTTTAGTAGAAGTCTGCTCTCTATTATATACACAGGAGGTTTGTTTAATCATACCAAATTTAGGTTTTATTAAAAAAGCATAAACACATATGTTAATAAAATAAATTATGCAAATAGCAGCAATAGTTTCATGAGACAGTCATATTCAATTGCATAAAAACATATACAGTATAAATAAAAATCTTGGGACACTACTAGTATGACTTATCAGAGGATCAAGTATCCTATCAAGTCACTATGAGTAGCAAGTCTGCCACTTAATTTGTCTTATTAGTAAACCTGTAACAGATATGTTGCTTATTTTATAGAAATGTTACCAAGGAAGTCTGGCAGGCCGGTCAATTAGTCAGCACCTGTTAAGATATAAAGTCTGCCGGTACATGTTAAACATAACATAAACAAACAAAACAATTAACAATTACTATCCTCATAAACAACATAATAATATCATGATAAGAGTCATCATTATCCATTTCATTCATAAAGAGAAAATTTTAAATTTGATTTTTTTTATATATTGCTTTATTTAAACTAGCCTCCTGTTTTTACATTTATTAGTAGTTTGTGTTATTATTTGTCCTTCATTTCTAATATTCTATTTTATATTTTATATTTTTCACATACATATATATTTCTCATATGGTCTATATATTTTTCTGGTATTAATAGAATTTGAGCACACATATGTGTCATCTGGAGGAGAAAACAGATAAAGGAGTATATAAAACAACATAATCCAATTTTAGTATGATGGTCAGAGTTACAGCAAAAGGTCTAATAATCTGAACAACATATATTTTTCCATGAAGTGTGAATATTTTGATCTTCTTCCATACTTGTACCATTCTTTTGTTACCGCTATTGTTATTACGGACCTATAAATATGCACTATTAAGCCAATCTAGGACTCCCATTAAGAATTTATTCTATCCAATTAATAAGTATTAGCTATAATTTTCATTCTATACTGTATATGCTATTTTATCACATTTGGCTTAATAGTGATAAGCGATCTATTGGACAGCTGAAATTAGATTTATATGTACTGGGACGCCAGTACTGAACAGACTTAATATCTTAACATATTATCTTAACAGCTGCTGACTAATTGGCCGGCCTGCCAGACTTGCTTGGTAACATTTCTATAAAATAAGCAACATATCTGTTACATGTTTACTAACAAGACAAATTAACTACGTTGCACACTTGGTACTCATAGTGACGATGGGATACTTGATCTTTTGATAATCTAATGGGGCACATCCACTAGCAGACTGTGAAACGATTGCACGATTATGACATTGTTACCATGCAGTCGTAACAAAGTCTGTGCTGTGCCTACGCTGAATGATAAACCTGACCTTATCGTCTGGTTGGCCAGCATGTTTGGGCGATGATTGATATCGGAAACGACCAGCGGGAGCGTGCATTGCTGGTCGTTTCTGACATTTATATCCCCAATGTGTGCCCAGAACGATTGCACAATTACGATATTGTAATCCTGCAATCGCTCTATGTAATCGGGTAGTGGATACCCGGCATTAGAAGTCATACTAGTAGTGTTCCAAGATTTTATTTACATATGTTTTTATGCAATTGAATATGACTGTCTCATGAGACTATTACTGCTATTTGTGTGATCATTTATTTTATTAACATACTGTATGTGTTTATGCTTTTTTAATAAAACCTATATTTGGTATGATTAAAATCCAAGCATCTATGTACAGTGGCGTCACTTACCTGAATTGCACCAGGTGCAGTGGTCAGTCCGGGATCCATGTTCTCACACGCTTGAGTGGAAGGGGGCGTGACTTTGTCCAGAGAAGCCACGCCCACTCATGTTTGACACTCTTGCGTCACGCCCCCCGTCCTCAGCACTCAATGGGCAGGGGAGAGGCTAGGAGCTGCCCAGTAGCTGCTGTGCTGCTCCGCTGAGTAAGCCCGGCTCAGCGCAGCAGCAGCTGCTGGATAGCCAACAGTCACCCCCTCGAATGCAGGGCCGGATTAACAATGGGCCGGATGGAGCTTCAGCTCCAGGCTTTCCAATGAAAATAGGCCCACACTACAAGGATCTGCAGGGAGACAGGGCTGGCAGGAAAAAAATAAATCCCTGTCACAACAAGCGGCCATTTGAGACTGCGCCCATTCCATCCCTTGGGCCCCCCCCATGAGAACCTCTCCATACTTCGTTAATCTCAGATGCCGGTGCAGTACAAAGTTCAGAGGCCCTCCTTGTGCCGCATACTGTCGCAGTCTCTCAGCGCGTCCCTCGCGCTGGCACGTTGAGTGACGTCACTTAACGGGCGGAACTAACGGACATGTGTCTCCTCCGGTGCCCCAGATACTGGAATTGATTTTGCGCCACAATTAGCGCTGCACAATCCAGTCGATTGGCTAACCTAACTCTACCCCTAACCCACCCCTCCCGCAGCGTATCCCTAAAGATCCCCTTCCGCAGCCTAACAATCCCCTTCCGCAGCCTAACCCCCTCTAGCGCTTAATCCTAATCCTAACCCTATTACTCACCGTCGGGATTCTGACAGTTGGGATTTAGGAGCCTGTATTGTGATGACCATCAGGATTCTAGAGTCGGTATTGTTGGGATTCTTACTGCCGGGATCCAAACCACATCCCGTTTGATTTGAGAAATATTATAATAAAGGATAACACACTAAGTCACCCGCTGATGTCCTTTCCTTTCTCCATTAATCTGAGGTAGTACTAAGAATTCTATTGCAAGAAAGACCAAGCCGATTCATGAGACCCAATCAATAAAGAAAATGAAAATCTGTGGAAGAGATATAACACAATGGGCCTGATTCAGAGCCGTTCGCTATTTGTGGTCGTTCGTTCAAAAACAAGGGGTGGCTATTCAAATGATCCGTTCGCAAATTGCAGTCTGTTCCCACCTCTAAGTCTGAACAAGCGAGCAAAACATACGCTCGTTTATTTGATAAAAACGCCCCCTGGCCGCACGCACCATACGTCATGTCCGCTATTTATTAGATTAATCGAGTACATCGTACAGCGTATGAACTGCTCGCTATTCTTGTGGTTGGTGTTTTCAACCGCTATTTTGCGAGCAGTTCTGAGTTAAAAAAAACCAAGTGACGTGGTCAATGACGCTGCTGTATTAAATATGCACTCCCTTAAAACGCCCGTTTTGACCTTTAAGCACGCCTGCGTTCGGATCTCCACTCCCTGTTTTCAAGCACCTTCCCCTGTTACCACCCACATACGCCTCATTCTGTCACTCAAAATAGCAGGCCCTCGCTATATTGCGTACCAACGATTTTCGGCCGCACTGACTGGTTCGCGCATGCGTACTAAAAACCGTACGCATGCACAGATGTGCGAACATCGCTCGGAACGAGCGTACTGCCGCTTGCGAGTGGCTCTGAATGAGGGCCAATGTCTTTTGTGAGTATACTATAAAGGGGTTATCCATGTAAATCTGAAAATTCGAGACCATCTGCAAAAAAAAAAAATACTCCAGAATAATCTCTATATCTCATGTTTTATCTGAATTTATATCTTTATGTATATTGCACTAGTGAGAGCGCCTGTTTGTGTCAGAAACCTGGTGATTATGTTGTATTTTGTGGTTACTATTTGCTGCGAGCTCTTTATAGTCAGGACAGCGCACACTGAGGGAACCCTCGGAAAAGTCCATTTTATATTTTTCCATATAGATTTGTGTTTTGGTTGCAGTTCTCCAGACTTTATGAAAGGAAATGTAATTGTATTACACAGTGATTTTCTTTTTCATGTTGTTGGGCTGGACGGGGAGTGCTGGAATTTCATCAGTAAAGTGCAAATACTGGGCCTGATACAGCAAGGAACGCAGTTGCAAAGACGCACGCAATCGGACGATTGTTGCGTTCTGTGCATGCATATGCATCGCAGTGCATATGCGTAAACTAGCAATTGAATTCAGAATTGCATTTGCAGAGGCTACACAGACCCAGAGCAGAGTGATTGACAGGAAGTGCCGTTTGTGGGTGGTGACGAGGGAGGGGGGCGGTCGGGCGAATGCAGGCGTGCCAGTGCGTTTCAATGCCGTTGCAGGGGCGTGCATAAATTATCCATAAGCAGCCATAGCACTGATAGCGTGCGTGGCTGGTAGCCATTTCTGAGTACGGTCAGGGCTTGTGCAAGCGTGCGTATGGGTCCGATGTTACCGATTGTTTCGCTGTGTTCCCCTAGTATGCGGATGTGAGTAAGGGGAAGTGAGCATCCTTATGTCTGGCTGCGATCGCAATGTGAATGCAATCATATACATAGTACTGCTGATATTAGCAACTGCTGTGCGTTAGTATAAATAGAATTGCGTTCTCTAGTGAATCAGGCCCCACTGTTTCACACTAAACTGACAGAGAAATATTCCTGCAGTGCTCTGTGCAGGAGATGAGTTTTGTGCCGGTGCTCTTTGTGCCAGTGCTGTTTGTGCCGGTTCTGTTAGTACCGGTGCTGTTTGTGCCGGTGCTGTTTGTGCAGGAGATGAGTTTTGTGCTGGTGCTGTTTGTGCCGGTGCTGTTTGTGCTGGTGCTGTTTGTGCCGGTGCTGTTTGTGCTTTGACTGCTGTCATTTGCTGCAATAACTGACTACAAGTCTTTGCAAATTTACCCTGGAATGAATAAATAGTAAAAATTAACTGGAAAATATAACCTATGTATAATTAGGGTAAATATTTAATAACGTATTTGTTTAATTGTTCACTAAAACATGCAGACATGCAGAGATTCCACCTTCATATCATATTTATGGGATTTGATGTTTTGCTTTCTGGGCCTGATGCAGAGGTGGACGAAAATCTCACGTTCCGTATGCAGCGGTTCTGCGAAAATATGCTAATGCCGCAGCTGCTAGGATTTGTACTGAGACACCTAATAGCTGCATCTCTAATCCGCCGCTTGCTTGTGAAGACACACCATCAGTTGCACACCGGTTACAACATTGATCTTGTCCATCAGAAGTAAGTACATAGACACAGTCGCAGGCTGACACCCCCCCTCACAACGGTCGCAAAACGCCTGCCTTTGACTCGCCAGTCCCCGTTTCCTCCCACAAGTGGTCACTGACCGTCAATCACTCTGCGTCCAAGTCCTCACTGCAACCGCCGTCGGTAATCAAACTTGGTTTGTGCACAGGGCCTGATTCAGGTTGGATCACATGGCTGCGGATGCACGCAACCGGACAATGTTTGCGTTCTGCTTATGCATTGCAGTGTCCGTGCGCAAGCCAGCCACTGCGATCGGGTATGAGAATGCAGGGGACATGCAGCGGCACAAAGAAATGTTTGACGGGAAGCACCGTTTGGGGGTTGAGAGGGGGGATGGTGGAAGGAACGCAGGTGTGCCTGTGCGTTTGACCGCCGTTACAGGTAGCGTGCATAATTAAGCCCCTGTGATATCATACGCAGCCAGAGGTCTAGATGGCGACAGGAAGTTTCGCAGTTTGTGAGTCAGGGTCAGCTCAACCACAACTGTGCGTATGGATCCGATGCTACTCAATGTTACCAATGTTTTCGCTGACTTGCAGATGCATGTAATGGGAACTGTGTGTCTTTATACAGTGGTGGGCGTCTTGGTATAGTGCTGCGATCGCATTAATTTGCATATTTTTTGCAACGAGCGGTGTGCGTGCGATTGCAGACTTGCGATCCATGCTGAATCAGGCCCATAGTGACTGATGCATCCGCAAAAGCTAATATAAATAAAGATAAAATATACTTTCTACACAGTAATTAAGATATTACTGGTACTGGATGTAATATAAAGAAAAAGATGATCCTGCACAGAAGTAATATAATTTAAAAAGATATATCAAAAATTCCCTCCTTACGTATTTAATGGTATAACCTTATTCATAGGTCATAAAGTATTTATTAACGGACATGGAAGACAAAGCCAAGGGGCGAAAAGCGCATTGGTCTAATCACTGTGTGTGTGTGAAAATAGATGAACTAGCCGTTTGTATTCAATGTATTAATATTGTATCACTCAGCCGCGGCATTTGAGCGGTGGTAGGAAAATGACACTACAGTATTGTACTTATCCAGTGGGTAGCAACCAACCCAGATAGAAATGTGACCGGATTACATGCAGGTCTACCTATAATCAAACATCACGGCAAACAGCCTCCCTTTATTAACCATCCAAATGGCAGCGTCCTGTCAAATATAGCTACACAGCAGACCACCTTCCTCCCCTTTCATCTATCTCCACTGCTATGTTATTCCCCCTATAGCAGCATTTGCACGATAGGCTATAGGTAGCCGGCAATCTAGCAGTAATTTACACAGTGCAGACCCATGTTTCAGGGGACACACTGCAGATAGTTGTCCGACACTAGGAGGGATTATCACCTGTAGCCCAGCTGACATCCTTGCTCTGTACGGGCATCAGAAAGCCTGAATACAATAGCGATTGAATCTATGCAGATCCATATCTCATGAAATATTCGATATGTGGCTGTCAGATATGAGGAGGGTCAGCCATCTACAGCCACGCCAATATTGTCCATATTGACATTCAATAGCAGACTTGTATATTCGAGTCAATGCTAAGGATTGCGGCTGTTTTGTTCGTGAAAAATCCTATAGTGATATTATATTAATGGTTACTGTTTATGAGTCTAGCGATTTCAATTCAGTTGGTACATTAACACTTATAAATAATTCAATTGACACGTTAGACTCGTGTTCATAAAGACTGTATCACCTACAATGTATACGTTTAACATCTAAGCCGATGCTAAATATCCCCCATATAGTACTGTGTCTTAAATATTGTTAATAGACACACTATATATTAAAAAAGGGGATAACACTCATACATTGTCATTATCAGCCATATAAATCATATGACCGATAAAGGACCAACTGAGCAATATTAATAAATACTACACCTGATAAGGCTGAATAAGTCAATGTGGAAACTCTAAAAGCACAATATTATCATCTGCTACTTTTCAGACAATGTGTATCAACCTTAGGAGACATTAATACATTGGGCCATATTCAATATGGGAGTGAAAAGTCCATGCTGGACTTTTCGCTCCTCATCGGAGGTTAGAGTGGGGATAAAGTATCGGGCGCGTGCCCGCTTATCCCCGTATTCAATTTAAAAGGAGCAAAAACGGGACTCGGCGAAGTTAGATCTACGAAAAAAAACGGGAATTTTCGGGAAATGTGCCTGGGACCCCCCTAAAGATGTCCAGACATGGGGGATCACTATGGGTACCTCCATTTTCGCCTGCTGAAGGAATTCGGGGTTTGTAATAGCCGCGGCAGGTGCATATTTGCGGCAATGAAGAAGTGGTGAAGAATAGCACTTAGTTGTTTTTTTTAAAAAAAAATAACTATTCCAATCAAATTTGGGGTACATGAAAATGGGGGTAAGCATATTTTTAAGTCTCTAAAGTGCATTTTAAAAATTCTTCAAAATTGCACCTGCTGCTACCACCCGCATTCTTTTAAACACCTGGCACATACTTGGGAACCCCCACTGAATTTGTTTCACTATTTAAAAACGTGTTCACCATTTTTATCTTTTTTTACCCCAAAATTAAATTAATTTTTTCGGGGTGTCCCTATTTTTTTATTTTTATGACAGTTCATTTTTAGGGGATATTCCCAAGGGTGCAGGCTATTTTTTTTAAGCCTGCACCCCTAAACCCCAATTCTACATTTTTTTTCGCCATGTAAAACATGGTGAAAACTTATCCCCGTTTTTTTTCAAAGACTTTTCGCATCGGCGAAAAGTCTTTGAAATTGAATACAGGGATAATGAAAATAGGCGAAATGACGTCATCGGTGATAAATTATCGCCAATAAAGGCCTTTTCGCTTCAAATTGAATATGGCCCATTGTCTCTAATAGGATTGATATTGCTACATCTGAGTATAATACTTAATACACAAGCAGATCTTTTGTGAATTACCTAGTACAAATCCACCCAGACAGTAATCAAGTATATAATAATTTAATAAATCACTGGCTTCTTTCATTTAATTCCTTAGTACCAATATAAGGTACCATATAAATAATAAACACACACACATGGTCACATAGATTATTTATTTAATATACTTTTATTTTCACTTTTCATTATCTTTTTCACTGTTTCTTTCATGTTTTTATTATATTTCGCCAATTTTTCAGGATACAATTAAAATGCTTTTAGGTACAAACAATAAAGGTTATGTTTTAACAAGTAACACATAACAAAATAACACTTTATCATACAACCAATTTAATGAAAACTCCTGGAGTGCACCGGAGAATCTCATTTCTTTTTCTTTGTTGTGGTACTGTATGTAGCAAGTTTCACCGTATGATAAATACTTAAGAGCATGTTTCTTTTCTGTCTTTTCATAACCCATATCAACAGATGCTTTACATTTTGCAGACTATTGGTTTGTGACTATAATGTGCCATACTTGCTGACATTAGAATGGTGTCTCCTGGGAGATCCTGAAGTGGGTTGTCCTGATGCTACAGTACATGGACATGAATCACGTTACTGTGGCCCCATAGCATTGTGCTGCTGGGGTCAGGGCTCACGATGACCTGTTTCACCGTAACTTGTGTAATGAAGCTCCTCAAATTTTTACTTGCTTATTTAAATGTTTAAGTTGCTCTTTTACATTAGCCAGCTTGTTAGGTTTACCATACCTCCTAACATTTTGGAAGTGGGCATCAGGATTTTGTGCACGTAGCCTTCACTGCATGGAGCATGATGGCCCCACATCATCGGGGTGTGGTCACATAGCCCATCTCCATTTCTCATCTTGTTGGGACAGGTCCAGGGCTTCCCGAGCTGCTTAACTACCCCCAGTCTCTCTCTCTGCTGTTAATGTATGCTGAGCGCTTGTGTGTGAGTCCATTCAGAGCAGGTGAGAGTGAGACCTCCCAACCTTTGCAGTGCAGCACATGTGACGTCAAGATGTAAAATAAGGTAAGTGACCGTGGACTAGAGCCAAAGGGATACAGAGGTCTGGAGATTGAGGGACAATGGGGGACTGAAGAGATTAAAGGGGGCCAAAGCTGGAGCGACACTGGCGGGCTGGAGAAACAATAGGGTGCTGGAGCTGGAGAGACACTGGGGTGCTGGAAAGACAAAACACTGGAGAGACACTAAGAGGCTGGAGAGACAAAGGAGACACTGGGAATTGGAGAGACAAAAGTTGATGGATCTGGAGAGACAATGGAGGTTTGAAGAGATAAAAGGGAGCTGGAGAGACAAAAGTGGGATGGAGCTGGAGAGACACTGTGGGTTGGAGAGACAGAATGGAGCTGGAGCAACACAGGGGCGTTGGAGAGTAGAAGGGATCTGTAGAGATAGTGAGGGCTAGAGAGCCAGAAGGGAGCTGGAGAGACACTTGGGAGCTGGAAAGACAGAAGGGGTGGAGCTGGAGAGACATTGGAGCACTGGAGAGACAGAAGGGAGCTGGTGCTCAGGAGACACTGGGAACCTGGAGAGACACAAGAGGGGATGGAGCTGGAGAGACATTGGAGCACTGGAGAGACAGAAGGGAGCTGGTGCTCTGGAGACATTGGGAACCTGGAGAGACACAAGAGGGGATGGAGTTGGATAGACACTGGGGGTCTGAAGAGACAGAAGATGTCTGGAGAAGACACATTGAGGACCTGGAGACATATATAAAGGAGAAGGAGCTGGAGAGACACAGGGGGGCTTGAGAGACAGAAGGTGCTGGAGAAAATGGTAACTGGAGAGACATTGGGGGGCTGGTGGAACTGAGGAGAGCTGAATCTGGAGAGACTCTGGGGAGCCGGAGAGACAGAAGGGGCTGGAGCAGGAGAGACACTGGGGTGCTGAAGATGCAGAAGGGGGTTGGAGCTGGAGAGACCCAGGGTTAATGAGGGTGGAGAGGCCTAGGAAGGTGAGGTCAGGAGTAACACAAGTGGGCTGGAGCTGCAGAGGCACAGGGAAATGAGGATGGAGAGACATAGGGATAAGATTGAAGAGACCTGGGGTAAGTGGCAGGAGAATATCCACAACTGGCAGAATTAGAAGGAATAAGCTCTGGGACAGTAATCTTCATTCATGCAGCAATTCTAAAGAAACCATATACGTCACTGACTGTATGTACAATGCACTCTGTACGGCTCTGTGAAAACAATGTGACGTCATATACATTAAATATTATTTGGTACCTTTGTTATAACTTTATAACTATTTGTATTTTTTTATTCTGTACTGTAATCTAAATATCCTAATTATTATATGATGCTGTGCTATGTTATTTGCTTCTTATGTATGTACTGCGGAATATGTAAGCGCTATGTAAATAACTTTAGAAGTCAATATATCTGCTGTATTTACCTAAGGTTCTTTCTCCCTTCCCTTTTTTGTTTTCTGTAACCTACCCTGTTCAATAATAATATAATAAGTCAACAGAAAAAAGTAAAATATACCCTAAAAGTGAAAATAAATATATACCAAAATATTATGAGAATTATACAAAATTATAAAAAAAATGTCTATAATAAACTACCCAGCTCACACCACATTCCTGTCTGTGGGAAGATAATGTTCACGAATTATTCTATGTTTAAAACTTTCTATATAAATTGTGTTGCAGGCACAAATATTTGGCTGAAGTGAGACACAAATGTAAACATTGTATTACTCACACACTTTGTGTCTATCCTGTATACTTTGTGCCTTTGAAGATTATTTACAAACTGCAAATTGCATTTTTTCATCTCTGTCTGCGTAAATGTGTGCGTCTCTATTATGCCTAACACACATATATTTTAGAACCTACCCCATAAAAGCATTCTTGAGGAAATCAATTTACTACTTTGCAGGTCATAAAACTGCAATATTTGTTCAGGTATATCTGTGAGGGCCAGATTAACAATGGGGCGGATGGCACCAGGCCTCCACATAAATATATGCTCATCATCATGACAGGGTGATGATACCCTGTTAGTGGCTGCACTGTGCCCCCCCTTCGAGCCGGCCCTGCTCCCGGACCTGGCTGATGTCATTGCTGAGCCCGCTGGCCACTACCGCCTGCAGCATATAAAAGTCTTATACACTGCCCGTCAAATGCCCTGTTATAGTAAAAGGCAAGGTCACTATAGGCCCTGCCCACTCGCAATTGAGGGCATGGCTAAGAATCAGCTAGGCCCACCAGGGATTTCCCCGAATGCCTGGCGGCCCAGTCCAAGCCTGAGGGGTGAAACCATTGAACTCGCTAATATTGTTTTCCAAAAATGTCACCAAAATTTGAAAATGTTTTAAAATGATCAAATTATGTAAAGAAGAGTCATTTAAACCTGATTCAGTATCATTTTATTAACAAATATGCATATTTTTGAATGAAATCATACCAAATAAGGGTTATATAGCTATTATTACATAATTTGATGATATAAAATAATCTAAAATTTTGGAGACATTTTTGGAAAAAATAGTTTTATACAGTTAAAAAAAAAATATATAAAAAAATAAATAAATATATATATATATATATATATATATATAATATGCTCACACCATAAACTTTTTTTAAACTGTATAAAACATGATTTTCCTTCCTTAACAGTCCTGCAAGAAGATCAGCCAGCAGCAGGGGGCAATCTAATGGATCGCCCATCAATCACTAGCAGTGCCCCACCTGGCTGGGTGGGGCAGTGCAGTCAGCAGCCCAAGCTGGTGGATGTTCCTTTAAGGATTGTCTATTGATTTGCAGCAACCCCCTGGCTGCACCTGTGGAGAAGGGAGACTGCAGCTTCCTTGATCCCCAGGAGTTTTGGCACCAGGTAGACTGTCTTCTGTACACAGCCCGGCGAACAGGAGGAGGTTGGGGAATGGTTGCAGCTACAACCGAGGGGCTGGCCAGGTGGGCTGAGCCTGGTAGCTACTGTAAGACTAGCTTCTAGCAGCTGCTGACAGGCTCCTCTGAGACGGTCGCATCAGATGGGACTGTGTCAGGGAAAGCCCAGCCTGGAATGCTTGCTTTATATGCGACCACACCAGGCAAGTGCTTGTTGCATACTTGCCTACTTTTGAAAATCATTTCAGGAAGACTGTGAAAGCAATACCTATGAGCGTGGTGGAAAAGTGGGCATGTACTGCTACATCTGAGAGGCGTGTCATAAACCTGACTTACATCCAAATGTAAACGAGCCCCACAGCAGTTAGTAAGATCTATTTGTTGATGAAAACACAATGATACTTTTCAGAAAATGCATGTAATCATTGTGCCTTATACCCAATGCAGGGAAATTATACTAATGGTCCCATTGGAGTGTATATATCTCAGTTTTTTTTTTATATATGTAATGGCTTCATAATGGGGGTAATGTGCAATCAGAGAGATTGCTAGACTCAGGGAGTCAGGGAGATTGCTACTATTTCAGGAAACCTCCCTGACAATGAGGGAGAGTTGGCAAGTATGACTTGCATTGGCCTCCCCTCTCCTACAAGCCCTTCGCTGCTCCCCTTCCCTTTCAGAACCCAATTTAAGGTTATTACACTTGCTTACAAAACCCTCACCCATTCCTCTCCCATTTACATCTCTGACCAAATCTCCCTTCACTCTCCTGTTCGCCCTCTTCTTCAACAAATGCACGCCGCCTCTCATGCCAACTTATTACTTCCTCCAACTCCTGCTTCCAAGATCTTGCCCGTGCTGCTCCCCACGTTTCCAACTCTCGCCCTCTCCCCATCAGACTCTCCACCTCTCTACAATCCTTCAAACGGGCTCTCAAGACCCACTACTTGATTAAAGCCTGCCAGCTCTCATCCTAACCCACTACTACATGCTCTTTCCTCCCTATTTACGCCATATGTGTTACCCCTGTTTGTCTGCCCCTCCCTTTTAGAATGTAAATTCTTACGAGCAGGGCCCTCTACCCTCTTGTGCTTCTCCTTCTCTACTTTCATCTACTTCTTACTCCTCACTAGGGCACCTAGTGTACAATTGCAGTTAAAATCACAATGGACAGCTCTTCCCAAAAGAGCCGTCCTTTGTGATGAGGGGACTTTTGGGTTTATGACCCGGGAGTCCTTCTGCGCATGCACAGCCGTCGGTCAGCTCATGCATGAGCCGCATGCTCAGAAAAAAACCCCAAAGGCCTTCCATTAGGCCAGGGGTGGGGAACCTTTGGCGTGGGCCATTTTGATATATATAACATTCATTGTGGGCCTGGTTCAGGCCACACCCCCTCTGTGTGACATCACAGGGGCGTATTTATAATGGGTGCAGGGTGTGCAGTGCACACGGGCCCCTGCGTCCAGCGGGGGCCTGCACCACACATCTTGCACCCATATTATACTTACCTCCCCGGAGTCCCACGTCGGCGCCGGTGTCAGTGTTGTAAAAACGCCTGGAAAATGGCCGCCACTGCCATTTTCCCGCCATTTTGTGCATGCACAGTACAGGGAAAATGGCCACCGCGGCCATTATCATGGTGACCTGCGCATACGCTATAGACTCTGGGCACACTCTAGTGCCCAGAATCTATCAGTACAGCACTGGCTGCGCTGCGCTCAGTGCGCTGCCGACTGCCAAACTCACACGGGCCCCCTCCTTTCATGAAACGCCCCTGCCCCCCTTTACATGCTGCTGATGGCCATCTTACAAGTGTTATATTCAGGAAGATGACAACGGCGGGGAGATTGCAAAGACTCATCACATGAAAGATGGCGGCTGGCAGAAGTAGCAGGAGGGGGATCTAGCTCTCAGTTTCACACATGTTCCTGGCCCCCGCACATGCTAAATGGAGCTGAAAACGGGCCTCCAGAGCTATAAGAAATGTTATCTTTTTGCTGTGATAATAATTCTTATGGTAACAGAGCCCAAAATAATGAAGGGACATACCAGTGAACAAAATGATGATCATTTTTTGTTTCATTGTCATTATACATATTAAAATATAAAATAAATGATTGCAGAGGCATTTCATGTGGTCTGCATACATCATTCTAAGCCTTCATCTCATAAAAAGATTGTTGTGTTTATCTACACGTTCTTATTGGAAAGATGGCCGCCATTGTGACGCTTTTTGATCATGAAAGTGCACAAAAGAGTGAAAAACGAATTAATTAAATCAGCTGAGGTGACAGAAAATAACTGTTAGCAGATGAACCCTTTACACACATGTTCATGACTAATGGAAGTTTATGACTAATTGAATTAGTCAGGAATGACCCATGGGTCATTGATCTAGTCCAATAGCTAGTCCTGAAACTGGATGGATCCATTCGTTTTTGTAATGATTTCAGGCACTTAACCGTAAGAATGTCTTGTGTCAGTGCCACCCAATGGCAGAGTGCAGTATTACATGGCATTAGTTTAACCAAAGCAAAGACCATGTAAAGCATCAAGTAGGATGATATGCTAATAGGTCTATCATACTGTTGAGACACCAGCCTTGATGATGATGCCCGGAGGTACATCTAAAGTGCAGGTTTTTAGAAGTGGAGATGTTGTCCATAGCAACCACTCAGATTCTACTTAACATTTATCTATCCTCTTCTAGAAGATAATAGCTAGAATATGATCGGTTGCTATGGGCAACATTTCCACTTCTAAAAACCTGCACTTTAGTAAACATACCCCCTGGTGTTTTAATATCTATAAGAAAAAATAAACTAATTGAAAAAAAAAGGACTCCCAACTAAAACAAAGCCTAGGATGATTGTGGCAATTTTGGAGAAAAAGATTCCATAGAAAGGCTGCTACCAGTGATAGGCTATAGCAGGATATGCTGGTGACACTATGGAAAGGAAGCCCAGAGCATCGGGTCGTCCACCTGCCATATTGTCACTCAGCCCTAGCCTGTTCAGCATTGGGTTAAATCCCTTTGGTGAATCGGCCCTACAAAAATAATCTGAAGCAGACTTTGTGGAGGCATTCGCGTGTAAGTACAGTGAGGATGTGGTGGTTGAATTGCAGGTTATGCGTATGGGGAAAATACGCCTGTATTCCAATGCATATATTGCACCAAGTATTGGGATGGTGCAAATCTGTACTGACAATGAAGATGTCTAAAAAACCCCCCACAACTCATGGATAGGTGCGGTCCAGCCACAGAGAATGTGCACAATTCTGCAGACATTTAATTCCATCCACTCAATGCATGAGCAGTTGTGGTCTACGTGTGTTAGACGCTGCATCTGCACCACTGTATGTAACGTAAATGTGATGTTTGATAACATATGATCCTGTAGAACGTGCTCAGTTGCATAGTGAAGGATACAAGTGTGATAAATCTACAGAACCTACTTCAAGAGATTAAAACCAAAACCATAAGGAGGAAATTTCTGATTGAGGATGGCAATACTCTCTAGGTATATTGCCCTAGCCAATTAGTGTGAGTACTAAGGGCAAGTCTTCCCATCCAGCGTTTACCAGGCTACCTTCAGCCCTTCCTCCTCCCTCAGTATCGTGGACGTGGTTACTAATTTGCACACCCAGTAAAATATCCAGTAATAAACTAGTTCATGTTATTAATGCAAGTACACTAATGGGGAATTTGTCACTATTAGGGTTTATGAGCAAATACAAAAACAGACATTATAAATAAATGTTGAAAAAAAAGGATAAGAAATACATGTAACATAAATGAATGAATGTAACATTAAACATGTTCAGCACTAGACTGGTCTATCAGAGTCCCTGCATGGGTACCTAATTTGGACTTGCTATAGTGTTGTGGGGACCTTCCCGGTAGCACCATGGCGGAGGTCCTTCTCACTGTCACTCTGCTTATGGTGAACACAAAGTTTCAGGAAAGCAGAGAGAGGAATAAATAATAGAAGTAAAAGAAATCCCTCCCATGGCACCGCGGAGTACGATGCCACAGGGGGCTTGCAGGCGGCCAGTTTGGCATCATTGGTGCACAATGTTTTGGGCAGTGATAGATATTTTTACCTTGGCACTGTTGCATTTAATATACTGGGGACTGTGGGCCTGAATCAGAGATGTACGCATAGCCGATATTTTCGCAGATCGAGCGATTGTTTGCACATGCGCATGCACGAAAGCTGAACTGTACACATGCGGCGATTGCATTGCGATTACTCTGGCACATAGGAACCACTTGCAAAGTGAGGGACAGGAAGTCAGTGTTTGGGGGTGGCAACGGGGGTGGCTAGAAAATGGCAGGCGTGTCTGGCCATTTAAACACTGCTTCACAAGCGTGTGCGTAAATTAGCCATTGCGATCTCCTTCTCAGCATGAGAGCTTTCTGCGTGTCAGTGTTTGCGGCTGGACAGACTGGACTTACAAGCTGCGTGACTGCCCGGTGTGCGTCGATGTTACCGATGTTTGCACTGTTGTATGTTGTCAGACGGATATGAGAAGGCGGCAGTGGGCGCCCCTACATTAGAAATCATACTTGCCATCTCTCCCTCATTGTCAGGGAGGCTCCCTAAAATAGTACCCTGTGTCCCTGAAGAGTCTAACAATCACCCTGATTGCACCTTACCCCCATTATGATGATGTTTTATAATATATATATATATATATATATATATATATATATATATAAACAGAGATATATACATTCAAATGTGATCATTAGTATAATTTCCCTTGCATTGGTTATAGGGCACAATGAACCCTATGGCTAGATGTATTGTCTGAAAAGTATCAGTGTGATTTCATCAACAAATAGATCTTACTAACTGCTTTGGGGCTCATTTACATTTGGATGTAAGTCAATTGTATGACACATCTCTCAGATGTAGCAGTACACGCCCACTTTTCCACCACGCTCATAGGTATTGCTTTCACAGTCTTCCTGAAATGATTTTTCAAAAGTAGGCAAGTATGCAACAAGCACTTGCCTGGTGTGGTCGCATATAAAGCAAGCACTCCAGACTGGGCTTTCCCTGACACAGTCCCATCTTTATGACACGCCTCTCAGATGTAGCAGTACATGCCCACTTTACCACCGCACTCATAGGTGTTGTGTCAGGGGCGTACTAAGAGAGGAGGGGGCCCGTGTTCATTCCCCGTCCAGGGCCCCCTCCTCTCTCACCGGCGGACGGCAGCAGACTGACGCGTCTGACCGCCGACAGCAGCATCAGTAGACTCTGGGCACTAGAGGTTGCCCAGAGTCTACTGCGCATGCGCCGGTTGCTGGGAAAATGGCGCGGCCGCCATTTTCCCGGTGATTTCCTCACTGCGCATGCACAAATCGCCAGAAAAATGGCAGCGGCGGGCATTTTCCAGCATTTTGGGCAGGGCTGAGACACCTGACGCGGGACCTCGGAGAGGTATGTACTAGATAATATGGGTGCAGGGTGTGCTGTGCGGGCCCCCCCTGGACCCAGGGGCTTGTATGCACCGCACACCCTGCAGCCATTATAGATACACCCAATACTTGCCAACATTCAGCTTCCTCCTTCCGGTAGGGAGCTGAATGCCTGCATACAGCGGGGGGCGTGGCCGGGCTATGACAGCATTTTGGGGCGGGGCCAGGGCGTGACCGCACGATCGCGTCATTGTGGCCTCGCCTCCTCTTCACAATGCCGAAAATAAAGGGATTGTGAAGCAGGGGGCCGAGCCACGATGATGCGATTCAGAGCAAATCACGTCATCGGGCATCCCCACTGCGGGGGTTTCTAGTAGTTCTGCGGGGGGCAGGCGGCAACCGGGAGGCTTGCCTGTCTTTCCGGGGGGTTGGGAGTGGCACCCGATATTCGGGAGGCTCCCGACCAAATCGGGAGAGTAGGCAAGCCTGATGCACCCCTGTGATGCTTTTACAATCTCCCTGAAATGCTTTTACAAAAGTAGGCAAGAATGCAATTCACAATTAAAGGGGTCAATTTCCTCTTAAGTGCAAAGTGCAGGATGCGAAAGTAACTTGTACATTTGAAATAGTCATCATCTTATAAAATGCCTTGCGGATTAGAAGTACTGTAATTAAGACAGAAGGCGGGCAATCAGCCGAGAGATTATTAAATCCATTCAGTGAGCTCAAAGGCATCAGGGTTGGTTGTCCCCTTTGAGTAGATGTGTACAGTATAGGTGAGTGACAGAGTTGCTGGCCAATAGTTGATGGCAATGGGAGGGATTTGTGAGTCCCCAATCATGAGTGTGTGAAGCCTCTCTGTTCTTGATTTTCTCTCCCTCCCATGTGTTTGGTTTTGTTGATGTTTGTGGTGGCAGTAAGAACGCCATTTGTTTGCTGTTGATAAAGTTTTGAAGTTTTATTGGGTGCTCTCTGCTCATACAGTGTTTGACGTCACTATCTGGGTTTGTGGTGTGCATGTGTTTGTTTTGTTTCTCTGCCCGCCCCATATATATTTAATTGATTACCATTCAAACTAAGTAGAATTTATTTGTCAAAATAAAATTTGGCATAATTAAGTGCCACACAGTTGTCTGCTATTATTTATTATACACTGTTGTAAATTCTATCTGATGCATGGGGCTGATGGGATGATCAGTCATTTGGGAGTTTATTGACATAAGTCCAGAAGCAATTACTGTGAACTGTGAATCATAAATTAATTTTGGGGATAGTAGTGTCATGAAAACACTGTCATTATAACAAATCAAATCATTCTCTCAACTGTATTTTATTATATTGAATCAAGGCTACAGAACGGGGTGTATTTACTAAGCCGTGGATGGAGATAAAGTGAACGATGATAAAGTACCAGCCAACCAGCTCCTAACTGTCATTATTCAAACACAGCCTGTGACATGGCAGTTAGGAGCTGATTGGCTGGTACTTTATCTTTGTTCACTTCATCTCCATCCAGGGCCGGACTGGGACTAAAAATAGGCCCTGGCATTTTAAAGCACACAGGCCCACCTCGCGTCAGCACCTGGCTCCTGGCATAGACTCCTCCCCTTACTAATCCTGACTCCTCCCACATCTTAGTCTATGCGCTTACACATATAATTAATATTAGAACATAAAAGTGTACATCATTCTCTGTATTAAAATACACACAAAAGAGCACATCCTGCAGGGGATTCATACATGTGCCATATTTAAACATTTGGTATTTGGTTAGTTCTGTTAGGTAAAGCTGGCGCTATGTTGGTATATGTCACACACAATGTAAAGGAAAGGCATTTTCCAATTGACCAAGGCCTAGCCTAGCAGTTGTAGAGGATTAGATGGTGTTCACTGTAGGAATTTTTTAGGGCAGGGGAGCTGAGCAGAAGAGGACACCAAAGCAGAGCTGTTACTACACATTTTGATGCCCTGTAGACATAAAGAGCTTTGGTTTCCCCCCGACACAAAAGAATATGGTAGTATGCGCACCATAGGCGTGCGTCGAAAAAAACAGTGTGTTCGCTGAGAAGGGGCGTGAGCACACAATAGTACCCCCAATTCAAATTATTCCATACCATAGTGCCCCTTTGTCACATTACACTGCAGAGTAGTGCCCCTCATTCAAGTTACACACAGTAATGCCCCTTACACCCAGTGATCGCTCTAAATTAAAAAAAGTGTGGGTCCCAGGGACCCCTCACTTTAAAAAAAATGGGGTCCTACTCCATACTGTCTGGGTCCTATGACAATTTATGCCTCACTGCGTGTAGCACATAACAAAAGCACAGAACAGCAGAAGGGGTACAGACATGAGGAGAATAGGGGGCACTTAGTACACAGAAGAGCAGAAGGGGTACAGACATGGGGAGAGGGGAACAGGGGTCCCAGAGGTGGGAGAGCAGAGTACACGGGAGAGCAGAAGGGGTACAGACATGGGGAGAAGGCAACAGGGGTCACAGAGGTGGGAGGGCAGAGTACACGGGAGAGCAAAAGGGGTACAGACATGGGGAGAGGGGAACAGGGGGCACAGAGATGGGAGGGCAGAGTACACGGGAGAGCAGAAGGGGTACAGACATGGGGAGAGGGGAACAGGGGGCACAGAGGTGGGAGGGCAGAGTACACAGGAGAGCAGAAGGGGTACAGACATGGGGAGAGGGGAACAGGGGGCACAGAGGTGGGAGGGCACAGTACACAGGAGAGCAGAAGGGGTACAGACATGGGGAGAGGGGAACAGGGGTCACAGAGGTGGGAGGGCAGAATACACAGAAGAGCAGAAGGGGTACAGACATGGGGAGAGGGGAACAGGGATTACAGAGGTGGGAGGGCAGAATACATGGGAGAGCAGAAGGGGTACAGACATGAGGAGAGGGGAACAGGGGTCACAGAGGTGGGAGGGCAGAATACACAGAAGAGCAGAAGGGGTACAGACATGGGGAGAGGGGAACAGGGATTACAGAGGTGGGAGGGCAGAATACACGGGAGAGCAGAAGGGGTACAGACATGAGGAGAGGGGAACAGGGGTCACAGAGGTGGGAAGGTAGAGTACACGGGAGAGCAGAAGGGGTACAGACATGGGGAGAGGGGAACAGGGGTCACAGAGATGGGAGGGCAGAGTACACGGGAGAGCAGAAGGGGTACAGACATGGGGAGAGGGGAACAGGGGGCACAAAGCTGGGAGGGCAGAATACACGGGAGAGCAGAAGGGGTACAGACATGGGGAGAAGGGAACAGGGGTCACAGAGGTGGGAGGGCAGAGTACACGGGAGAGCAGAAGGGGTACAGACATGGGTAGAGGGGAACAGGGGGCACAGAGGTGGGAGGGCAGAGTATACGGGAGAGCAGAAGGGGTACAGACATGGGGAGAGGGGAACAGGGAGCACAGAGGTGGGAGGGCAGAGTACACGGGAGAGCAGAAGGAGTACAGACATGGGGAGAAGGGAACAGGGGTCACAGAGGTGGGAGGGCAGAATACACGGGAGAGCAGAAGGGGTACAGACATGGGGAGAGGGGAACAGGGGTCACAGAGGTGGGAGGCAGAGTATATGGGAGAGCAGAAGGGGTACAGACATGGGGAGAGGGGAACAGGGGTCACAGAGGTGGGAGGCAGAGTACACAGGAGAGCAAAAGGGGTACAGACATGGGGAGAAGGGAACAGAGGTCACAAAGCTGGGAGGGCAGAATACACGGGAGAGCAGAAGGGGTACAGACATGGGGAGAAGGGAACAGGGGGCACAGAGATGGGAGGGCAGAATACACGGGAGAGCAGAAGGGGTACAGACATGGGGAGAGGGGAACAGGGGTCACAGAGGTGGAAGGGCAGAGTACACGGGAGAGCAGGATATGTAGAGACATGGGGAGAGGGGAACAGGGGGCACAGAGGTGGGAGGGCAGAGTACACAGGAGAGCAGAAGGGGTACAGACATGGGTAGAGGGGAACAGGGGGCACAGAGGTGGGAGGGCAGAGTACACGGGAGAGCAGAAGGGGTACAGACATGGGGAGAGGGGAACAGGGGGCACAGAGATGGGAGGGCAGAATACACGGGAGAGCAGAAGGGGTACAGACATGGGGAGAGGGGAACAGGGGTCACAGAGGTGGAAGGGCAGAGTACACGGGAGAGCAGGATATGTAGAGACATGGGGAGAGGGGAACAGGGGGCACAGAGGTGGGAGGGCAGAGTACACGGGAGAGCGGAAGGGGTACAGACATGGGGAGAGGGGAACAGGGGTCACAGAGGTGGGAGGGCAGAGTACACGGGAGAGCAGAAGGGGTACAGACATGGGGAGAGGGGAACAGGGGGCACAGAGGTGGGAGGGCAGAATACACGGGAGAGCAGAAGGGGTACAGACATGGGGAGAAGGGAACAGGGGGCACAGAGATGGGAGGGCAGAGTACACGGGAGAGCAGAAGGGGTACAGACATGGGGAGAGGGGAACAGGGGTCACAGAGGTGGGATGGCAGAGTACACGGGAGAGCAGAAGGGGTACAGACATGGTGAGAGGGGAACAGGGGGCACAGAGGTGGGAGGGCAGAGTACACGGGAGAGCAGAAGGGGTACAGACATGGGGAGAGGGGAACAGGGGGCACAGAGGTGGGAGGGCAGAGTACACAGGAGAGCAGAAGGGGTACAGACATGGGGAGAGGGGAACAGGGGGCACAAAGGTGGGAGGGCAGAGTACACGGGAGAGGGGAACAGGGGGCACAGAGGTGGGAGGGCAGAGTACACGGGAGAGCAGAACATGTACAGATATTGGGAGACGGGAACAGGGGGCATAATGGAGCTGGAGAGCAGAATGAGTATAGAAATAGGGGGAGGGTTAGATTTAGGTACGAAGGGTGGGGGGTTAGGTCTAGGCAAGAAGGGGGGGAGGGTTAGGTTTAGGCACTAATGGGGAGGGTTAGGGGGAGATGGGGGGAGGGTAAGTATGAAAAGCTCAGTTTTTAACAAGCAAAACAATTTGGTGAAAAGTGAGAAAAATATAGGAAACGAAATAATATGTGTATAATTAGGGGTGTGCACCGGCCACTTTTCGTGTTTTGGATCTGGATCTTTTTTAGTGTTTTGGATCTGGATTGGTTTTGCCAAAACCACCCTTCCGTGTTTTGGATCTGTATTTATTTTTAAAAACAGCTAAAAATCACAGAATTTGTGGGTTTTTCTGCTCCTATGCTATTATTAACCTCAATAACCTTAATTTCCACTCATTTCCAGTCTATTCTGAAGACCTAACACCTCACAATAGTGTTTCTATGTCCAAAAGGTTGCACCGAGGTAGCTGGATGACTATGCTAAGCGACACGAATGGGCGGCACAAACACGTGGCCCATCTAGGAGTGACACTGCAGTGGCAGACAGGATGGCAGTTTGAAAAACTAGGCCCCAAACAGTACATAATGCAAAGAAAAAAAAGCGGTGCAAGATGGAATTGTCCTTGGGCCCTCCCACCCACCCTTATGTTGTATAAACAGGACATGCACACTTTAACAAACTAATCATTTCAGCGCCAGGGTCTGCCACACGACTGTGGCTGAAATGATTGGTTTTTTTGGGCCCCCACAAAACAAGCTGGCAATTAATCTCTCCCTGCACAAACTGGCTCTACGGAGGCAAGATGTCGTCCTCATCCTCCTCATCCACCGATTCCTCACCCTCTTCAGTGTTATGTACATCCTCATCCTCACAGAGTATTAATTCGTCCCCGCTGGAATCCACCACCACAGGTCCCTCTGTACGTTCTGGAGGCTGGTCTCCCTGGAAGAGTTGATAATTAATTTTATGAACATCATCTTCTCCACATTTTGTGGAAGTAACCTCCTACGCCTTTCGCTGATAAGGTTCCCGGCTGCACTAAACATTCTTTCGGAGTACACACTGGAGGGGGGGCAACTCAGATAAAATAGAGCCAGTTTGTACAGGGGCCTCCAAATTGCCTCTTTTTCCTGCCAGCACAGGTACGGACTGTCTGACATGCCTATTTGGATGCTGTCACTGATGTAATCCTCCACCATTCTGTCAGTGGTGTCAGTATCGTATGCAGTGACAGTAGACATGTCAGAAATTGTTGGCATGTCCTTCAGTCTGGACCAGATGTCCAAACCGGCCCTTGACTTATGACACAGGCGCACGCATGGCGCTGCTGCTGTGTTGATTCACGTGCGGCTACTGCGCATACACTTCGCACACAAACACAGAAAAAAAAGAATTGTTTATTTTTTGTGGAGCGCACTTTGGGGGTTATACCACCCTTTAACAGACTTATGGGACACAGGCGCACGCTTGGCGCTACTCCTTTGTTGATGCACGTTCAGCACACACAATTCACAAAGACAGAAAAAAAAGAATTTTTTATTTTTTGTGGAGTGCACTTTGGGGGTTACACCACCCTTTAACAGACAGATGCACGCTTGGCGCTGATGCTTTGAGGATGCACGTACAGTGCACACAATTCACAAACACAGAAAATAATTTTTTATTTTGTTTGGAGTGCACTTTGAGGGTTACAGCACCTTTTAACGAACAAGCCAGCCGGTCCTTTACTTATGACACAGGCACACGCTTGGCGCTGCTCCTTTGTTGATGCACGTGCAGCCACAGTGCACACAATTCACAAACACAGAAAATAATTTTTTATTTTGTTTGGAGTGCACTTTGAGGGTTACAGCACCCTTTAATGGACATGCCAGCCGGCCCTTTACTTATGACACAGGCACTTTATATAGAGCTCCCAGTAGTGGTGCAGTGATCCCAGTGGTAGTCTCCCCCCTATGCAGTGCCCCTAGTAATGGTCCCCTCCCCTTGTAGTGCCCCTAGTAGTAGTCCCCTCCCCTTGTAGTGCCCCTAGTAGTAGTCCCCCCTTGTAGCCCTTGTGGTGCCCCTAGTAGTAGTCCCCACCTTGTAGTGCCCCTATTAGTAGTCCCCCCATATGCAGTACCCCCAGTAGTGGTCCCCCAATGCAGTGCCCCTATTAGTACCCACCCCCTTGTAGTAGTAGTCCCCCTAGTAGTAATCTCCCCACAGTAGTACCCCTAGTAGTTGTCCCCTCCCTTGTGATAGTAGTTCCCCTAGTAGTAATCCCACCAGAGTAGTACCACCCCTGATGCAGTGTCCCTAGTAGTTGTCCCCCCTCTTGTAGTAGTAGTAATCCCCCCACAGTAGTGCCAGCCCCCAGTAGACACACACATAATGAAAAAAAAAACACTTACCTGAAAGGCAGGGGAGGCAGCATGCAGGTCTTGCCCGGGATTTTGCTGAACTAGCTGCTCCCTGTTACTAGAGGTACAGCTGGTCCTCTAGCGTCTGGCAGCAGAACATGGCAAATGAACACCTCTCAAATGTCAATGTGCTACGATGTCTCCTATGAGGTGGCGGCCATTTTGGGAGAGACAATTTCAATAGTACTGTTTCCATGTAGACGGACAGACCGGCCCACGCAGCCATCGGCCCTTCTGGCATTTGCCAGAAGTGCCTGATGGTCAGTCCGGCCCTGTCTCCATCCAAGACTTAGTAAATAGACCCCTTATCTTACCTGTCAGAGAGTGCCCCTTAACTGGAAGAAAACACGTTTGGTATAATTTACAACCCGGAAAAAGTACGGAGTCTGAACACATGTTTGTTACACCGATTTCATTGGCTTGATAACCGCCATCTACATACAGTGGTCCACACCTAACATTCGGCTTTTTGAAGGGTAGACTCCTTGTAGAACTGATAGTGATCTGTCATAATTACATGCTGCCTAGTATCACTTTTGGTTCACCCCTTAACTATGTTCAACTTTCCCCCTTCTTTATTGTAATAGGTATATCATGGATACTTGTACATAGCGGTGCAGAGTAGGGGGAGGGGCGAGTATTAATCACCTGGACCAAGGCCTCTTGGGGTTGCCCGGGCCAGCTGCTGAAAGGGTCAAATGTTGCCCTTTGCAGTGCACAATGCCACTTCATGGTGCTTAGCATGGTATTTACTATTACTTTTTCTTGAGGGGTAGTGGCCAAGCCTCCTGATATACAATGGTCGGATGCACAGGAGGTCATGTGAGCGTAAGTGTGGGTCAGAAAGAAACGTAATCAAAGAGTAGTCGCTATTTAGTAGTATAAAAAGCAGGCAATAGATACATGCATAGTAAGGTCAGAAAGTGGTCTGGGGCGGTACACAGTTATATCAAACGGGCAGATGGAGAAGTATAAAGCAAGGTTAGACCATAGATCGAGTCGGTACTCAGTAATTTCAAACTGGCAGATGGACTTGTACAGAGTAAGATCAGAAGTCAAGCAGGCAAGTGAAGCTGGGCAGAACAAGGTCAGTGCAGGACAGTTAAGCTGGCCACACATCTAAAGATTATCTGTCCAACCAGCCAACTAGTTGATTGGTTGGAATGAAAATCTGGTAGGGAATTAAATCAGAAATTTGCTCCCAAATGCTGGAAAACGGACCAAAACTGTTGTTTGAACAAATAGTTTAGATCACACATTTAACAAACTTGTCTGAACGACCATTTTCATCTGTTTTCTGGCATTTAGGAGCAAATTGCTGATCATCATTTACTCCCATACATTACCAGATTTTCATTCCAACCAATCAACAAGTTGGCTGGTTGGATGTAAGTTGGTCTAGTGTGTGGCCAGCTTTACACTAATCAATCACCTAGCACTGACTCACTATAAGTGAGTTGGGTAGGGGGCGTGGCTTACTCCCTGGTGTGTTAGTTGGTAACACCTGCACAGATAGTTTAACAAGCCAGGAGCCAGGAATTCACTGCAACCTGCGTGCAATGCCCCAGAACCTCTTAAAGTCATATTGCTGGGTTAATCTATCAAAGTGAGAGGCACAAGTCCTAAATATATGTTTGGAATAGAGCAACAAATATACAGCTAATGTGACAACGTATATATTATGCTAATGGCATCACGAGCTGCACTTTGTATACATTGCGAATGAGATGATCTGGACAATGGGCATTGTCACATCAAGGCTGGAGTGTGACCCAGCCCCGGGGGGCATGCTTAAATCTGAAAGCGCCATACTTCCCTTACTCACAGCCACATACAGGTATACACCTGTCCACAGTCTAGGGAAGACTTTAGCAGGTGGCCCTTAAATCACAGGAAATCCCACCTCTAACCATTGTGATCATATGCTCACACACAGAAACTACTACTGTACATTATATAACTTCATGTCTATTTTGTAATTTGATATATTTTTCATTTTAAGAGAACCAGGGTGAAATTCACAAATCACGGAACTTATTTAAAATGATAAAGGAATTGAACATATAAACATGATATAAAGAACAAGGAACTACGATATACTGGTATTAGCGATCGTAGCTGAATCAGGCCCTCAGCCTGCTAAAATAATCAGTAGTGACCGTAGTATTGAAGCTATATGATCTTCTAATGCTTGAAAGTTCAGATATCACAGCTACAGTAGGGCACAGAGCATAGTAATAAAAGAAGGTTCAAAATTAAGAAATATTTCCCAGTTTTTCACAGTGATGGCTTCTTCCTCACATCTACATCAGCACAAGAGCAGAAAATCATTTGCTAGCCATAGAAATGTACAGATGTTGACCTTTTCTAGACCGCTCTGAATTATCTTGCACGTTAGGGCCTGTATCCCGCTGGTAAAGAAAGGAGCTGAAATAGAACTACAGATGTGCGCCGACCCCCGTGTTTTGTTTTTTGTCCCAATTCATCATGGTGTTTCGGTTTTGGATCTGTATTTTTTTTTTTTCAATAATTGATATAAACAGCTAAAATCACATAGTTGTGGTTCTCCAAGTACCAGCAAGTGGGTCAGGCTTGCCTGGACTTGTAGTCCCCTGTAAAAGACAATAGTATCTTTTATGCCATGAACTCGGCACCAACTGCCCGGGCTATTAAGCATGGGTCTTGGGTGACTCTGGGAAGGAGGACCTTTTTATTGGGGGGAGTCCCCACTTCCCAAGGAATCCTTGACCTTGGCTGACTAGTAGGGGGGACCCAGTGCAGCATTACAACCCCGCTAGAAAGAGCCCAGTGCTGGTTGTGTAAAACATGGGCACCCCTACAATTTTTTCCAATCCTATTTTCGCAACTAGGACCGGCTCAAAAGAGCCCGGTGCGGGTTGTGCTTTGGGGAGGGGCCTTCCACACGTTTTTTTTTACACTCACACAAGCCTGCACAGATCACACTGATCTGTGTAGACTTGTGTGTCTGATCCCATCAGCTGCCGCTACCATGATTGGCTGAGAATGTTTATCTCTCAGCCAATCAGCGCTTGCCTAGGCTGCAGTTGGCCACTGATAGGATCTGACACAGGGATTCTGGATCAAAACCCCTGACATCTGATGCCAGGAAGACACTGTTTTGGCTCAATCCAGGAACCGACCGTGGCGGAGAGTCAGCGCTCGGTTTGACTCGGAACCCCTAAATTAGTATGTTCTCTGTGAACCGGACCCGCACATCTTTACATTGAACTATTAAAATACTACACATTTATGATGCCTACACACTTGGCAATGTGCTCACGATGTACGATTTCCCCTGAACTCTCCCCCGGCAGCTCCCCGGCAACCCTACACACGATTTGGAGTAAAAAATGTCCAATCTGACTTAAGATCTATCGTGCATCCAGTGCATTGTGTCCCAGATTGGCAAATCTGCCCTACAGCACGGCAGATCTGAAGATGCGATGCGCGACCAGTGGGGATCGTGATCGTGAGTGGGGACTCACGATTTGGGCATTTTTTACATGATCTGTCGTTCCAATGCGTCAAAATCGGCCAGAGTGTAAAAAATCGCCAAGTGTTTAGGCACCTTTAAGCTGTAGAGTTAAACTAGTGTCAGGGCTCAATTGCTCCCGCATTGCCTGCACAGAATGAAATACTTATATTAGTCCGTATGCGAACACCCCTATCCATACATTTGGTTACATAGCTGTCATCATGTAAAAAACCAAAACAAAACAAATTCCGCCAGCACTCTGCAATTGGCCAGCAAAAGAGATAAGCGTCCTACATACATACAGTGATAATAAAATGCAGATGACTCAGTAACCACATTTGCAAATATGTGATAAGGCACCCACCATGTCTAGGCGCCTCTGCTCAGGTGGTCCTATCCTACATAATAATAACAACCCTACTTTGGGTCATATATTCATGTTCTCTAAATTGAGGGCCAACTCACCTGGAGGCACCCCAGGATCCTCTAATATGGCACTACAAGGATCAGCATTCCCTCCACCTGCTGATCCCATACATGCCTCTCAGAACCGTGATACAGAGAGTGGAAGCTGCTCATATTCAGTTTATTGGCCCCTCCTGATTATCAGTTCACTTTCGAGTGTGAAAACAGGAGTATTTCCGCATGTTCAACTCTGCAAGGCCGACAATTTTGTCAAACGCCGTCACTGAGCATAGCCTACGTCAGGATGACCAGATTCAGCCCAGTTCCACCTATTCAGCTGAACGCAGAGTTGTGACAGAAATGCCTATTACTCTGCCCTGCTGTACTTGTGTACGCTCAGTTTTGGCCAGGGGATGGGAGAACAATACAAGAGATAAAGGAAAGAGAGGATAATACAAAACTTGGGAGGAAATACAAAACATGGAAGGAGGGAATCTAAAACTTATAGATAGGGGAGGTGGGGTACAACATAGAAACTGGGAACTGCACACTACAGGATATACAGATTGGAGGGAGGAATGTATATGCCCAAAAATATACCATGGAAAAAGTATCTCCATATCTGCTGAGGTCCCTCCATTTCCGACAGCAGTCGCAGCCCCCATATATTTTTATGGGGTTGCATAGCTGGCAGATTTACTAAGCTTGGCCCCGGTAGCTAACGCCATCTCAACATGGCGTCAGCGGCTGTAGCTAAGCCCCTGTCCCTGTAGGTGAATTTTGATGCATTTATGGCGATATATAATTGTTTATTGCCATGAATAGCGATGATAAGAAATTACAATTATAAGGTCTAAAACCCAATATATGATAAATATGGCCTAAGTACCATTTTTTTTTGTCATACTAGGGACCTCATTCAGACCCGCTCGCTAGATGCGGCCGCTCGCTCCCAGCGTATGGAAATTCAGCTAAGTGACATCAAGGCAGCCGCTCGCACGGCAAGGCATAAGCACACCCACTATGTCTTGGCGAGCGATCACTTTGTGTTTATAGACGCCCACCAGCCTGTCTCTAGCCGCCCACTAGCGTACGTCATCTCCAGGAAGTATATACAACCATCGGTACATCGGCTACCATCGGATCTGACCGCAGCGCTTGCGGTTGACTGTACCCTACCGCAAGCACTGCGACCAGTTCTGTGTAAAAATCACCCAGTTGACGTGTACTATGACGCTGCCTGTTAATTATGCACGCCTCTGAAACGGCGTTGAAACACTCTGGCACGCCTGCGTCCACAAGTCCACTCCCCCGTTACTACTGGCCTGCCCCTATTACCACCCTCAAACGGCCTCTCCTGTCACTCATTCCACTGGGCTGTCCTGGCAGAGCGAGCAAGCACATTCTGATCGCTCATACTAGTTTGCGCACGCGCACTGCGAACTATACGCATGCGCACATTACCGAACATCGTCTGCAATGAGCGGCCACTTGCTAGCCAACGGGTCTGAATCAGGTCCTATGTTCGTATAAAGCAGTGGTGTTTCCCTATGTCCATTAGTAGTCTCTTACATTACACTATTGATAGAAGTGAAGAGTGGAGGGAGATTGGTTGAAGGTAGGATCTAGCTATGCCCTCTATAGTGCTAGCCAAACACCACAATCCCTGTACTGACCACCGTCCGATAGCATTGGTCACACCCCTCGTGGTAGATTTTTCATCATTTTCAGCTCCTGGCGCTTGCGGACCTTAATCTGGCACTGGTTTTGGCACATGTAGAGTCCGTAAGCTTTCAGAATCTGCTCAACAAGTGGGCTTGCACAAATCTCTATATTAGCTCCATTATACCAATTATACTCAAAGATATGTAGATAGAATTATTGCTCCCTTATTATAAGAATCGACAAAAGTAGAAGTAGCAAGGTTTGGACACTAAAATGCCATGCGAGCTGACTGACCCCTGTAATGGTACAATCCCAATGTACATTATAGAAGTTGTAAAATTGTTTACACAAGTAGACCAGTCATCCATAATGTATCCAAAGTGATTGGTAACTGGAGTGAAAGGCACCAGGGCTTTATCAATCAGAGCGATACGTTGGATGAGATATAAGCAAATGAGGCTGCAAATTGTGTTGCATCTCAAACTGATTAATAAAACCTCTCCATAGCACTAACACAAGATAAACCTATTAGTAGCTGTCTTTGGATTTGCAGTTAATTTAGTATTTTTGATAGATTATAATGTATAACTTATTAATCAGATGGGCCCCTAAGAACCACATAGACTTCATTGCTGCAATGTTTCAAAGTCATTTTCTATTGCTCATCAGCAAGTTGTTGGTCTTGGGCTGCTAAAGCTTGAAGTCCTCTATTCCAGCATGTCTTGGTCCATCAATAGACAGGCCCTGCTTGCAAATCCAGTTTAAAAAGTCAGTTTCAACAGTTTGGATTGTCAAATGTAGCACAGGGAAGTTGAAAAGCCAATAATACAAATGTTATTACTGGGAATTGTACAAAATGTGATTAGCATTGCAAGATCTACAATAATAGAGCAGTAAGCAAAGTACACACTGATGAATTGTGATTATACTACAAAGCTTTGAAACTTTAATCTCAATAAAGCTGCACTACCACCTAGCACCTAGCATGTGCATTTTATTTCTCCTAGCAGAAGCCGAGATGGGCTGCTCCTTACAACCATTTATACAGGTTCTGCCAGTTCTGCAATACTGAAATGGCAAATCAATTTCATTGCCCAATTCAAAATAGCTTCAATGAAGAATCTAAGAGGAAGAACCAATCAGAAGCTGCAATTTCTTTATTGTGGCATCCGATTGGTCTTTCTGCTTACACAGCCCTCATTTTCAGCCATGGAGCCCTGGGAAAACAAGGAAAAGTCAGCAGCCTCCTGCTACAGGGAATAGTAGAATATATATATTAGATGTTAGTACAGATTCAAGGTGATTGTACTGTGCGAGTATGATGGTGACAAAGGGCCTGATTCACTACAGATCACTGTTGCGATGGCAGCTGTGATTACGCAGCAGGCCCACTGCGAAAATATGCTAAAGCTTGCAATCACAATGCCGTCGCAGGCCAACATAAAGATGCCCACTTCCTCTTTCTCACATCCGTAATACTTTGCAGGTCTGCAAAAACATCGATACCATCAAGTAAAATTGGAGCCTCACGCACAATTAAACAAGGTCAGTCCTTACTCAGAAATAGCTAACCTTGTCGCACGCAGTGAAAGCTCAAGCTGTGTATGCCATCGCAGTGGATAATTTAAGCACGCCCTGTAACGACGTTCAAACTAGAGATGTGACCTGACCTTGGATTAGCGGAAGTAAAGGCATTTCCCAAACTGTACAGGGACATTAAAAAAACAGAGTTAGTTTTAGTGGCCTTAGGGCTTGATTCAGACCCGCTCTCAAGCGGGTCGATGGCTGGGCAGTGCGCATGTGACTGCGCATGCGCGAGCCCTGGAGCGAGCGACAACTTCACTCACTCAGGGTGCGCAGCAAAACAGGGCAGCTGTTGATGTTGATCGACAGCTCGCCCCGTTTTGTAGGCGGGGAGGGGGGGTAGCTGGCCAAACAGAGGAGTTCCCGAAGGAACGCCTGCCGTTTGAGGGCAGCTCTACTGACATCACTCTTAATGTCAGTAGTGAGCTTCGTGCTCTATTAGAGCAGAAAGCTCACTGGGGCTTGCGGGAACGAGACCCTACCACAAGGGTCTCGTCGCAAGCCCGATGGTCGCGATGGTCGAGACCTTCACCTGGCCGCTCGCAAAAGCTGTGAGTGGTCACCCACAGCTTAACAAGCACCAGGAGGCTGGTTAAAAAAAAAAAGCAACTGCCCTGATTCAGAGCGAGCGCTCGCTTTTTGCGAGCGGCTCTGAATCAGGGCCTTAGTTCAAACTGCTGTTGTTCCCACTGTCCTCTTACCCATATCAGATATGTGAACAAGCGAAACAGAGCATTAAATGTAACATTTCAGATTTAAGGTTTAAGTCTTAGGTTGTGTCTTTCTTGGGAATTCTTGAGCGCCATGCCTGCTTGCTGGGAGTGGATTTTTTTCATCCCAGAAGGGGACCAGGAAGCATGCTTTCCAGAAATAAATAAACAATTGACTTAAATAATCATTTGCAAACCTTCTATAAAGGAATTTCCCAACCTGTACAGGGACATAAAAAAAAACAGAGTTAGTTAGTGGCCTTCAAATTGCCATTGTTCCCACTGTCCACTTAACCATATTACTTAGATATGTGAACAAGCAGAACAGAGCATTAACTGGAACATTTCAGTTTAAGGTTTAAGTTTTACGTTGTATCTGGAGATCATTGAGAAAGCAGAAAAAGAGCTCCACCACAAGCGGCAGATGACTAAATTCACATGCAAAGGTTTAATAGAAATAGATACAACACCAGATCAGATATTTACCCTGGAGGATCTGAGTCATCATGGTGCCCCCAAGATTGTGCAAATTCTGCCAAAAGAGAGACTGACACCACGGCTAAACATAAGAGTCACCTTCTGGATGTGAATTGTCTCATTTGCATAGGGAAAACCCAACCCTCAGATGAGATGTATCTAAGCCAGTGGACAACATTGAAATCACCATTAAAAGTCACAATGGAAGACTACAGTGTGGAGAATTTCTCTTCACAGTCAGGAGAGGTCTAAGAGAACATTAATAAAGATGCTCTAGGTGCTGAACTTCAAGGGATTTATCCATCATGTTCTGCAGTGTGGAAAGGTTTCATTCACATGTTCTCTAGAAAGCAGTTCAAAGTTACAGCCTTCAAAGTGTCTGGCTATAACACCCACATTTGCCAGGAATTACCAAAGATTATCACAAGAAAAGGATTCGGCTGTCCAGAATCTGTCTGGGAATTCATGTATCGTATCTGGCCTGAATGCACTAAGGCATCCACTGATTCTGTGTTCTGTAGCCGACTTTATTCCTACCTGAATTGTAAACTGAAATATGGTATAGTGAGCACAGACAACATGGAGGCCTTTGTTATTCCGCTGCCTGCTTGCCAACCAAGCCAGGTCTTGATAATGACCATCCCCATCTGTTGCTAGGCCTTCTTCCTCCAAACCATCCATGCTGGACTTCCTGTCCAAAAATATAATAGATGATGTGGAGAGATAAGAGCTTCACATGTTGGAACATGGGCTCCCACCTATTTGGCTTCCCTCCAGAGAGCAGAGCTCTGTTCCTCAGGAAGTGTCTATGCATGAGCTGATAGGTAGTCTCTGTTGTTGGTAAACAACCTTCAGGAGATGGCAACATAGAATAACAGCAACTATAATAATGTGTCCACTGATTACCAGCCTGATCCCTTAATAGCAACATACTCCATATGACCAACTCATAACATGACACCCAGTTTGCAGCCGCCTCTTCCTTATGACACTAATCCAGTCGCCATGTTGATCAATTAGCCATGTGTGGTCCACCCAATTTTTGGCTTTCTACATTCTAACATCATAATTACACACTATAACACACTAGATTTATAATCTTTGCTTTTGTTTACGTTTTTGAATAGAACAGTTTTAGAATTTAGGATGTCCACTCTATAGTCTATATAGGTTTGTAAATATAGGCTTTAGTTTCTTAGAGCATATAACTTTATAAGCTGTTAGGATAACATTTCTGATATGTTTAAGATAAAAAAACAAACAACTTTTTGTAACCCAATAACTTAAAAAAAAGTTTACATTCCAATATTCATGTTTGTTTTTTTCAAAATAGAGATTTTTTATTACTGGTTTTGTTTACAAAATGCAATAAAAATATTTATTAAAATTAAAGAAAACAAAATTGTTTTTATTTTTTCACTGATGGTGTGGCTTATGCTGGGCCACACCATCGACAGACATTTTATCTGGCCGGCTGCCAGCCGCAGATGTCGCTGGCATACACTGTGAGAGAAATCTCACAGTGTATAGCCCGACATCCGCGCTCCGCCCCCGGGGGAGGAGACATTTCCCTGTTCCTTCCGTTAGAAGGAACACAGGAAATGTCTGTCTGTCAGCCACGCTGGGCATACACTGCCCGATGCGGCCGACAGTTACCGGGTAAATATCGCATCGGACGGGCATGCTGGACAATTCTGCATCCCCGACCGAGCAATATTTAACCCTCGGTTGCCCGCACACACGCTACAATTATCGGGCCGATCCGCCGATATCAGGCGGATTGCCCCGATAATTGTAGCGTGTATGGCCAGCATAACACGTACAAAAAAAAAATTGTTTATTGATTTTTTTTGGGCAGCAGCCCTTTGACAGACACAGCACCCCTGCGCAGCTACTTCGATGACAGTGACAGCCAGATGTGGGTAACACGCACACAAAAACATTTGTTTATTTTTTTAGGGGGGCAGCAGCCCTTGACAGACATCAGCACACCACCCCTGCGCAGCTGCGCCAAAGATTGTGACAGCCAGGTGTGTCTAACATGCACACAAAAAAAATGTGTTTATTTATTTTTTGGGCAGCAGCCCCTTGACAAACAGTAGCACAGCACCCCTGCTCGCCTACGCCGATGACAGGTGTGGCTAACATGCCACACAAAAAAATTGTTTATTTATTTTTTTTTTTTAACACTGGGGTGAACCCCTGAAAAGAGACAGCTGCCCCTTAACAGACAGCAGCACAGCACCCCTGCACTGATGACAAGTGTGGCTAACCAAATTTTTTTTTTTTCACACTGGGGGTGGGTGAAGAGCACCCCTGAAGGACAGAGCATCCCCTGGACAACAAAGCACAACAGCCAGCCCCTATATGGACAACAGTAGCCAGCCAGCCCCTATATTGACAACAGTAGCCAGCCAGCCCGTATATGGACAACAACAGTAGCCAGCCAGCCCCTATGGTCAGCGTCAGCAACAGATCCCAGCTCCCTCCCGGTGCACACTCCACAGCCGGAATGAAAAATGGCAGCAATCGCAGGACCTTTTATAGAATCCAAAACCTGCGAAAATCCGACAGCGGGATGATGTCGTTTTACCTCGTTTTCAGATTGAGTAAGGCGGGAAAACCTGAGTCGACTCGGATCAGCCTCGGATCCCCGTAGTTCGGGTGGGTTTGGTTCTCAGGGAACCGAACCCGCTCATCTCTACTTCAAATGCACTGACATTCCTGCGTTTTGCCGACTACCCGCCCCCCCATCAACACCCCCAAATGATCACTTCCTATCACTCTGTGATGGGAGTGTGTGGTCTCTGCGATCGCATACGCATGCGCAGTACGCAACAATCGTCCATCTGCGTGCGTAATCTTGCGATCCGTAATGAATCAGGCCCAAAATGACTATGCATTCAGGAATTAGCAGATGTGTTTAGGCATCACCGCTGGTACTTCAAGCTCAAAACACAAAGCTGAAAATACGGGAACTTACGCCATTGGACCTCCCTTGTGGATGGTTTGCATTCATCATTGGTCGATGGTCATCCCTAACAAAGAGCCAATCAATGTGTGGGCCTTGTGTTTTAGCTTTTGTGGTACTTGAGATATTTTATTTCCATATACCATGAAATAAATCCCCTTAGATTAGTTGCATGGGGTCTTTCTGAATTATACATGTGTGGGATATTCATAGAAGGGAATGAGAAAGTCATGATTGTTATAACTCAAAAACTTTTGCCGATGCAGAAGACTAGTCACCTGTCAGCAGAACAAAAGTCTCCCAGCCTCGCATTATGTTCTTATAACTATGTGATCGCATATTCACAGGAACCATTTCAGCCTGTACAAGAGAAATTGTGTGAGCATAATTACCACAACCAGCATTCCTGCTGTCTAATGAGGCTGTGGGTCTCAAAGGACACACTTAACATTTTTATTCCAATTAGCTACATCAACATCGGAACAAAGGTTTGTCTCCCAATAGAAATTCTGCGAGTCTAAAAGTGAAATTGTTATGCCAACATTCCCTCATCGCGTGCGTTTGCGTTTACTCAGTTTGCCCGGGATGCTATTAAAGCCACTCTTTTCCTTCCCTTATCATGATAAACGGTGCACATGGCAGTGACTATTTTCTAAATAAACCCATATTGTATATTTATTAAAATGAGCACCTGCCACGTTCCTATAAAAGTGTAAGAATGCTTTGAGAAAAGTGACCCTTGGGGATTAAAATGAGCACACCAGACTCTTAACTACATTAACAATAAGCATTATGAAAAAACAAACTTGGCAGAGATACCAATAAGAATGCCTGCAATTGCAATAACACACAAAAACTATATATAAAAAGTTCTTGTAGCTGCTAACAAAAGCAGAATACAAATTTCTGGACAAAGAAGTATTTACAGAACCAAAGACAGTAATTTACAGGTTGCCTCAAGCTACCTCCCTCCCTCCCGATCTCTTTCTCTTTATATTCTAGAAGTTTGATTCCTGATGGCTTCTTGGTATCTGTATCACCCGACTAGATTTGGTTACCTCCTGGTCACCGCTCAATGTGTTTCATTTTGCAGCTTCACCAGGAGCGTTTATGAACATCTCTCTCTCTCTCTCTCTCTCTCTCTCTCTCTCTCTCTCTCTCTCTATATATATTTGTTTTACATTTTGGGGTATTTTGTTCAGTAGAGTGGTCAGTGGTGCAGTATTTGGGTGCTCACATAAGGGTTACCATATAGTTTGTCCATGTTAAACCGAACAAGTTGATGCCTTAATATCATCCTCACGAATTTCCCCCACATCAGATGGCAGGAGGTTTGAATTTTTATCCTGCACACTTTTTTGCGATGTCTGGAACTAAAGAAGCAACATCAGAGACCGTAAATGTCCCCATGTGGTCAGGACTTCCTCATTTATGCTCATTTTCAAAACACTGATCGACAGGGCTTGTTGCTTTAACCAATTGTAATAGCAGCCTAAGGGGTGAGCGTTGATGAGCGATGTATGTGTCGTACCTATTTCCTTCTGTATTTGTAATTGGTCCCAACCTTCCATCAGCTTTTGGACCATGCTCCACTCCTGGAATCCCTTAGTTGGTGTGCAGAGAGACAAGAACCCCCCAGAGAACCCCCCAGCAAAGTCACTACTCGATTGGACAGTGGCTATGAATTTTATTTACCTGGAACACGGTGTCATGGTACTTTGTTGAATAAAAGGTCAGTTATGCAAATCAACATACAGTATTGGAATTACTGTTGGCTATAACTGCATTTCAGAGTAAAACAGAATTCACAAATGCAACTACAATCTGAGGATCACATTACATACATTACATATTCAGATAGCCCTTCAAGACAGTACTCTTAGCTAACTGTGAAACAGATATAGCAGTCCTCCCTGCTAGTATTGGTAGCAGACAACACAGTTCTCAAAGTATGTGGTAGCAATTATTGCTGTTTTCCTTGTAGCACTAGAATAGCAAGTTATGCAAATCTCCTTGTAGAATTAGGGTAGCAGTTATGGCAATCTCCCTGTAGCATTAGTGCAGCAGGTTATACAGATCTCCCTGTAGATTAGGGTAGAGAGTATGAGTTCAGTTTTCACTTCCTTACAGTGGGTAGGGCTGAATACTGCAGCTAGCTTATACTGGCTGCCTAGTACTGAAAGTCATTTCCTTGCGTGCAGGGTTGGCTGGATCACTCCTCAGTGAGGAACAAACTAGTGGGCTAACAATTGGGGATGAGCACTGAGGGCTCTTGACCTGTCCATTTGTGCTATCTCTGTTTTATCTGGCCACCCCCTTCAGCTGGTCTCCCCTGTGGCTTACCCGGAGGTTCAGCTGTCTCGGATGTCTGCGGCTCCTGGTTAAAACGGGTGTCCTGGCCCCTGCCTTCAGTCCCAGACCTGTGGCAGTATCACAGGCACAGCTCCTGCCCGTCATATGTTCGCTCGCTGTCCGCTCTCCTTATCTGAGCGACTGACACTTGCAGCGTGGCTCTCACTCAGCAGCCCCTGCAGCCTCTGCTCTTCGCTGATTCTTGCAGCTCACACTGGATCCTGACGAGCTCCGTGCCTGCTCCTGTCAGCCCAGCTCTCCTCACAGCTCTGTTTTCCCTCCTAACAGGCTCCGCCTCCTCAGTTCACAGGTCAGGCTGCTCTTTCCTCTCAGGGCTCTTCCTGCTCCTCACTCACTCTGTTTGAGTCCCCTGGGTCCTAAAGCTCTCCTGCTACCCACTGATGTCACAATGTGAGGGGAATGATTAACCCCCTCAATGCCAGTGTTCTTTCACATAAACAAGACCTTCCATTAGGGCCAGACAGTCTGTGTTGGGGCATCACACAATGACCCAATGAGCTTTGAACATTTCTGCAGCAGCACATTCCTGACCAAGATACAGCTTTCAGGAGCAGACTTTTTCAAATAATCTATCTATTGGTTTCCCAGATACTTCAAATTGTGCAGCAGGTTTGAAGTCATTGCCAGTCATATCCAGTACTCGAAATTCCTTATTAGACACCATTTTAGGCATTGAGAATTGAAAGTTATTTTTTGAGGGTCTATCATTAACTTTCATATAAGTATTTTCCTCTGTGGCCAAGGTTAAAGTAACATCCTCAACCTTGTGTTCCTCTGCATTATCCAATTTACTCACAACTGCTGGCTTGTTCTCTGCTGCATTGGGTTGTTGGACCTTCCTTTCATGGAATTCACCTAGTACTGATTTATCACCTTCCATTTTCTCACAAACTAATTTTGCTGTATTATAATTTTCTACTTGGTTGCATAAAGTCACTGATTCAGGTACATGAGCACAACTCAATTGTATCAACATGGTCAGAATCAAATCATTATTTTTCTTTTCTGCTTTTCCTCACTTCCAAATAGCACTTTTCCTCCAGGTAGGTAATTTTCCCCCTTGCACTTTCCAACTTGTTCTGAGTCTGCAGAAGATTGCTTTCCATATCTTCAAGTTTAACAAGTCCCAACTTTGGGTCCACTATTTCAGATTCTGCAACTTTTATTTTACACTCAAGCTCTTGTTCTCTGGCACTCAGGGCCTGATTCCGAGCCGGACGCTATTTGCAGACGGTTGTTCCAAAAAAGAGGCTGGCTATTTAAATTGAGCGCTCGCTATTTGCGGTTTGTTGACGCCTCTATGTCTGAGCGAGCAAACGAAAAATGCGTTCGCTATTTTGTAAAGACGCCCCTTTGCCGTTCGCAACACACATCATCTCCGGTATTTATTAGATTAATTGGGTACATCGAAAAGGCATCTGAACTGCTCGCAGTGCTTGTGGTAGGTTTTTCTTACCGCTATCACTGCGAGCAGTTCAGGCTAAAAGACAACAAAGTGACATGGTCGATGATGCTCCTTTACTAATTATGCACTCCCATTAAACGCCCTTTTGACCGTTTGGCACGCCTGCGTTCGGATCTCCACTCCCCCATTTTCAAGCACCTTCCCCTGTTACCACCCACAAACGGTACATTCTGTCAATCAAATTAGCAGCCCCTCGCTGTTTTGCGAGCGCACGATTTCCGACCGCAATGACTGGTTTGCGCATGCGCATTATGACCCATACGCATGCGCAGTTGTGCGAACATCGCTCAGAGCGAACGAGCGGCCACTTACGAGTGGCTCTGAATCAGGCCCACATTTCCACCTGGAGATTGTGAAACTGTTTCTGTGCTCTTAATAGACATTTTTCAAGGTTCATATTCTCTCCTTGCAGTTCCTCAATCCAAGCACTACATGGTAATGTTTCGTCTCAAAAATTTCACTTTGTTCTGCTGTTTCATGTCCAATTATCTCGGCCCGCAATTCTATCTACTACAAAGTCTCACAATATCTTGATTCATTCTTCCAACCAGTCATTCAGGCACAGAAAACCTATTTAAAAGACATTACTGCATTCATTTTGAATTTACAGCAACTACCACCATTGCCTAAGGGATGTGTTCTCTGCACGTTGGACATTGTGAGTCTTTACACTAACATTCCCCATGAAAAGAGGTTAGAAGCGATGAGGAGATTGTTGTCAACAAGTAGTGAATATATGGATCCATATCTGTCATTTTTTATTCAACTCTTTCGGTTAACGTTAACAATAAATTACTTTCTTTTCAATGACAAATGGTTCATCCAGGTGCAGGGCTGTACCATGGGCACACGCATGGTACCAGCTTTTGCAAACACATACATGTTTGAAATAGAAAGAGATCCGCAAGCAATATTTTGTATTTCACAAGATACATAGACAATGTATTCCTGATTTGCAAAGGGGCACTTTAGCCCATTTGGAGGTGATGATTGTGAAAATTAACTCTATGGATGAGACAATTAAATTCACAGCAAATATTAGTGAGACTATGGTAAATTATTTAGATGTGATGGTGTCATTGGAGGAAGGGGTATTGCATACAAGCCTCTACAAAAAAAACAACCGATAAGAATACCATTTTACACGCCACCAGTCAGCACCCACCAGCTACAGTACGTGGTATTCCATATTCACAGTTTTTACGCATCCACAGAAAATCTGACAACATTGAAAATACAGCAAAGAATATTGACATGATGATAGAGCAGTTCAGAGCACGGGGGTATGATTATGATGAACTTCGGAAAGCTAAAGAAACAGTCCTCAGGATCCCTAGAAATGGGACTTTGGGGTAAATTTACTAAAATGGGATCTCTATTTAAGAAGGGATGTTGCCCATAGCAACCAATCAGATTCTACTTCTCATTTATCTAGCACATTCTAGAAGATAATACCTGGAATCTAATTGGTTGCTATGGGCAACATCACTTCTTAACAGAACTCCCATCTTAGTAAATTTACCCCTTTGACACCTATGCCTAAAAAGAAAATTTTCAAGAGAATACCTTTTGTTAAAAAATATAATTCTGCCTTTGCAACAAGAACAGCAAGGGAACTGTGGCCTTTGATCATGTTCGATCCGGATTTGAAAATGTTTCAGGATCATAGCTTACTACCAAGTTATTCTCGCAACAAGAATCTGCGAGATTATCAGGTCCATAATGATGTTACGTCAAAGGGAAATACAATAGTTGGCAACTTTTTTGACACGCAAACCAGGTTGCTACAAGTGCATGGGTTGCACAACGTGTAGCTACCTGGAGTGCAGAAATTCTGTTGCACATCTTCAGACAGGTAAACGTATTCCAATTAGGCAGGTTCTCACATGCCTGATTACATATGTCATTTACTATATACGCTGTCCTTGTGGTCTTTTCTATATAGGAAAGAGCAGAAGGCAGTTTAGGGAACGCATGGCCCTGCACAGGTCATCCATCCGCTTGGCATTAGGTGGCCGTGATCAAGAATAGCCAGTAACATGGCACTTTAAGGAGCAAAAACATAACTTATCAACACTAAGATACAAAATTATGGAACAGGCACCTAAATAACAGAGAGGGGTGACAGAGGGAAGATGCTTTTGAGGATGGAGGCACGGTGGATACACCGTTTGAATAGTATATCCCCTAATGGACTTAATGAAAATCTCAACCTTAATTGTTTCATCTGATACAGGACCTTTAGATCTTTTAGATATTTTCTGATATTTATAGCTGTAGTATTGCAATGTTTTCATATTCATGTTATTAATCTGTTTCGGTATTTGGTAGATTATATTTGTAATTATGTGTAACTTGAAGTAAGTGCACATAGTATGCATAAGAGTTATATTGCTTATCCTAGATATTTAATTATGCTGCTATGATACTGTAGTCATGGGCGCTGAGAAGGGGCCCGGGCCGCAGCGCACACCTGTAGCTGTTTGATTCTTTTTTTTTTATAACCTTTTTCTAAAATAAAAAAAAAACACCTTTATTAAACCTTCGCGGCGGTGGGCGGCAGATCGGGTGGGGGAAGTGTGTGGGGGAGGGGGGGTGTCTTACTCACCGGACTGTGTGTCACTACCCACTCCCACCACCGCGGAGCTAATGGTTCTTGAGTTTGTTGTTGAAGAGTGAGACGGAGCCTCGCGAGATGATGATGTCATCATCTCACGAGACACTCACTCTTAACCAGGCTCCAGGAGGTGGGCTGGGATTGGAAGTCACAGGAAGGCAGGGCTGACTGATTACTGGGCTCTGTGTGGAGTGTGTGTCACCGAGGGAAGAGCCTAGTGACTGTGAGTGAGACGTTGCTGTAGTTTCTATATTTGTAATACATGCATCCATAGTTGCCAAGTCCGCTTATAACAAGCGGAATTGGGCTTGTTTTTTTTCCCAGTTGCTTGTTTTTTTGGATGGTTGCTTGTTGCTTGTTTTTGGACTTATTTTTTTTTTAGGTAGCTTGTTTTTGGGCTTGATAGCAAGGTCCCACTACTAAGGTGAGCAAATGTTATATAGCTCCTTCACCAATCCATTTATGTTTAGCTGTCTGTATGTATATCTCTCTGTATATGTAGTTATATAGATTTGGTTAACTAGAATGACTCATTTAAACGATCTATAGAAGTTACATTATCCCATATGTCAGTTATTTTGTTTTGACGTGTTTGTTTAAATTGCTCTCTTGTCCTGTACTTTACCAAGCACAGAAGGCCTCATTCAACAGTGCACACTAGTTGCTTGGGAATCTGCGCAGGACCCATTCTGTGCATGTGCGGAACGGGTCCTGCTATATCGCACAGGCACCTGTATGCATTTGCCTGATTGACAGGCAGAGGAGTTTGCGGGGCGGGGACGGCCTGCGTTCCTGGAAACAGGGGCATGTTGCCCCTGTTTTCTGCATTCCTGGAAACGGGGGCATGTAGTCCCCGTTTTCCGGGAGTGGCAAGGCTAGGATCTGCAGCAATGGATGCAGACTTCCTGGCCTTGCAGGATGACAGGACATGGCTAGCTTCAGCTACCGCAGCCTGACCAAAGGTTCAACCATCGCGATCGATGGTTGCAATGGTGATCCCAGACTGCAACCTCGGTCGCAGCCTGGGATCGCAGATGCAGCAAGGAAATTTCAGACACCTTCTGCTGCATTTGCATTTTAGCAAGGACAGAATTACATAGCTGCTTGTGTGCGGCTTTGCAATACCGTCCTATGCCGAATCAGGCCCCAGTGCCCTGCGCTTTACTTCGCACAGTGGAGTGTATTCGTAGAGCAGGGAAAAGTCGTGCTTTGCAAATATTTATATGTATTTTAATAAAATGAACAATAATGTTTGTGGTTTTCATTAAATTACCCCCACCCCCATACCATCATATTACATTGGGCTTATGTTTTGGGCTTTATCGGATTGGGTTGGGCTTGTTTTGGGCTTGTTTTTCACTCAAGAGTTGCTTGTTTCTCATTTCAGAGTTGGCAGCAGTGCATGCATACATCCTTGTGGTTTATAAATATATATATATATATATATATATATATATATATAGTCAAATGGATGGCACTCCACATAAATGTAAGATAAATTACTTGCCTTGGTGCCTTCCTGGAAGTTCAATAAAACACCCACCTACATATGTAGAAAGGGAAAGGCGGAACTCACAGGTCTGATGAAATGAAAGAATCAAACCTGACAACTGTGTCTGCCTTGTTCAACGTTTCAGTCTCACATGACTTTTATCAAGAACAAAGTCATGTGAGAAGTCATGACCTGTGAGTGCCGCCTTTCCCTTTCTACATATATATATATATACCATAAGTGTGTGTAAAATTAGATATACAGTATATATATATATATATATATATATATATATATAGTGATCCCACTTACGTTCTTTAGCGCAACATGTACCCCAGAATAACAGTGGAGGACCCACTTTCAAAAAAAAATTGGGTCCTGGGGGATGCGCTCTACAACCAATGACAATTGAGATACACAGCAGACAATAGTATCCAGTAGTGTACCTGGTAGGTTGCCCGATTTTACGTGTTGTATATGGCTGGGGGGGCCCCGAGAACTTGCTGTACCGGGGCCCAGGATTTCTCTTGGCAGCCCTGACTGTAGTACAGAATGTCTGTAGTCTGTTATTGTTCTGCCCTAGTATGAGTGCAAGGGTGATCGTTTTATTTATCTAGCTGTTAGGCAACCTCCCGGGAGCAGGAGGCGACAGGGTGCGCACGTCGCCAGCCGGTGACGTCATCATACATCGACCTGACCCGGGAGGATGCAATCAGCACAGCGTGGTGAGGGGATGAAGTAATAAAGGTAAGCTGTTTGTTTGGTATCTCTGGATTCTGACGAAAATTTAAAAGACAACTGAAATGTTAATCTGATATATGGAGTGGCGTCTCCTGATTTATATTACTATAATTAAGTCCTGAGAGTGCCGCCAATGGACTCTTTCTGAACTTCCTCTAGAAATATATTTCTTTCAGTAAGACAATCTCAAGTTGCTCTGGAAGTAGCCAAATTGGATTGAACGTCTGTAATTTGTTCCTCAACACTTGCTTGAAGACAATCTCCATGTATTTTGCATCCCTGTCTCTAGCCCACTTAGGGGTACATTTACTAAGATGGGATCTCTATTTAAGAAGTGATTTTGCCCATAGCAACCAATCAGATTCTACTTCTCATTTATCTAGCACCTTCTAAAATGTAATACCTGGAATCTGATTGGTTGCTATGGGCAACAACACTTCTTAATAGAACTCCCATCTTAGTAAATTTACCCCTTAGTGTGATTCTGCAGTATATGGAGATATTCTCCTTTTCCCCCAGAGGATTCATGGAGCTTCTCAGTTAGACAATCTCTCTCTTTTATTCACACTCTGCAAGAGTCTTTTTCTTTCAACACCAGAGCTAAACCCATCACTTTTGCCTTTGTGTGCGCTGCGTCACTGTGATATCCCTTTACACATTCTTTTAATGTTTCCACTTCCTGCTGAAGTACAGATGTTTCCTGCTACATCTTTGCTCCATACGCCATGTAGTGCGCTCTGCTAGTCGCGCTATGCTGTGGCGCATGGAGTCGCATTGTAACGTATTGAAGCGCTGGAAAAACCAGAGAGTGCAGTACAAGTTTCTGTCCACCAGATGTCACTTTTCCTAAACTGCACTGCACATGCGTGAAAAAAGACAATGCAATGTCTACATTACCACCTGCTCATGGCTGACTGAACCTGTCATTCGGTACGCTATAGTTGTCATCGATCAAGAGCTGTAATGGAGTGTGTAATAAAGGATTAAATCATTCGGTGTGCGAGTCCTAAGTACACTTTTGAAAAATAATTTATACATGTGTTCTGCCATCATTATTACACCAGTCCATGTGACGTGTTCCATTGTTTTGCAGGGATGTGCGGCACTCACACAGTGATAACATGCCTTTATTAAGTTAACGAAAGGCTCTTGCTTGCTTTGCGGGAAGGGACCTGATGCACTGTGTCTCAGTCCCGGCCGGCTTTACTGGGCATGCGTGGGATCCTGCAAGCCTTGTGCAGCCCCCGCAGCTGGCAGCCACCGCAGCAGTGACAGTGCCACAAGTGTGCAGCATAAAACGCACAGTCAGTTTGAAAACCAGAGACACATCTTTCTAGGTTGAGATTTGTAGTTCAGTGATGGTTTTATTGACCACTGTTTAGACCCCACTACTAGTTCCTAAGACATGCCATCACTATGTGAGCGCCACACACCACTTTGTAAACTGCCGCAGTGACTGACACTTTCCTGATGCACTGTGTCTCACTCCCGGCTGGCTCCAATGGGCATGCACGGGATCGCGCAAGCATTGCGTGATCCCATGTGCCACCCCCAGCAGCCGCTACAACAGGGACAGTGCCGCAAGTGTACAGCATAAAATGCACAGTCAGTTTGTAATCCAGAGACACCTCTTTCACTCAGACCCCACTTCTAGTTTCTAAAACATCAAATCACTACAGTATGCGAGCACTGCACACCACTTTCTGCAGTGCCGCATTGACCGGCACTTACAGCTTATAAACATCTCATCAGCTGGAATGGGGTAGTGAAAATTCCCCCCCTCCAGCGAACCCTGGCTGAGCACACAGCACATCACTCTAGTCCTGATGCACTGTGTCACACTCCCGGCCAGCTCCACTGGGCATGCGTGGGATCTTGCAAGTGTCATAATTCATTCCTAGGAAAAACTACCTAATATCTGCTTCAGGGATACTAACCAGCCATTAAAGGAATACTGCCAGTTTTTTGGTCATTTACAAATAACATTTGTCCACCTAGTTTTGGAATCCAAATTTGTTCCCTGGGACGTAAAGTGTTTTTCTGCTAGTAGAGGAAGGAAGTCTCTATGTGTCCATAATATTTGGAATATAGTTTAATACCCATATGAATTTATGCACTTTTTTACTAAGGCTCGTTATTATTACTGATTTATTGTATTTTGTTTTTATGTGTATTAACTATGCTAGCACAATTGTATGTCTATGTGTGAATTTGAGTTTTTTATAAAATATTAATAATAAAATAATTGAATCTCAATCAATTGAACAGCGCTTTCTGTGAGGTCTAGAGCCTCTCATTACCTTCTATAGCAAAAAATAAAGGTACAACGCCTTTTTCGAGAGCAGCAGTCCAATTGTAATTTGTAGTGTCACCAGTGAGATTAGCGCCCTTGTTTTTTATTTATTTTTTGGTCTGCATACTATCTACCTGCCATTTGTGTCACCCAGGCGGCATAGGCCACACTGCAGTGTCAGCTGCTTGTGTCAACCCGGCGGCACAGGCCGCACTACAGCGTCAGCTGTTTGTGTCAACTTGGCGGCACAGGCCGCACTACGTCAGTTGCTTGTGTCAGACCGCACTCCAGCAACATCAGAGCCGCGCTCATACACCAGTAACTTTGCTTGTTATTTCCAGCTTCTGCCGCATCTAGCCAAGTTGCTCCAGCCCTCAAGGGCGCCACACAGCCCAGTGGCTGCTTCATATTCAACAGCCCACTGGCTGCATCTGGTCAAGTTATACCAGCCCCCAAGGCTGCTGCACGGCCCAGAGGCTGCTTCATATTCTCCAGCCCACAGGCTGCATCCAGCCAAGTTATACCAGCTCTCAAGGCTGCAGCACGGCCCAAAGGTCACTACATCATCTACCTTTAAGGCCCAACAAGCCAAGTCTTCTTCCAGCTCACAAAGCTGTTATACGGAGGCATCCAGCTAAGAATTCCAGCTCTCAAGGCTGTAGCTGGACAATACTCCAAAGAGTCACGCACGTGCCCTAACATTATCACAGCATCTATAAAATAGTTAGGTACTTCCTCATCTTTGCGGCTCCCTGCTGGAGGCGCTGGTTTTTCTACTTATGCATCTTCACTAGTCAGAGAAGATATGTAAGTAGCGTAAAGATCAGCCAGTGTCCAACGTCATTCCCTACTATCCAAGTTGGCATGGAAGGGGAATATATCCTTGTGGTGAGCAAAGCGAGCCCACAAGGTGCCGAATGGTATTTCCTCATGTTTATGCTACTTACGTATCTTCACTGACTAGTGAAGATATGTAAGTAGCATAACCAGCACCTCCAGCAGGGGGCCGCAAAGATGAGGAAATACCAATAGTTATTCTCCATCATATCACAGAGGATTTAAAAAACTTTAAATCACCTTCTTGCAACATTTTTGTTTTACTTTTAGTGTAGACTCCAGTCCTGGATTTGCCACATGCTTCTTTCTATTCCCCATTGTCGAAGCTGAATAATTGGCTGAGACAAGTTCAGTTTAAAATTTAATCGCGGCGACGCCATCTTGCGAATGGTCGCAAGACTCCATTTTGGAAATGAGATCGCAAGACACCATTTTGTGGCCAGCGTAAATTCAAGTTATAACTCAGGAGCTAAGAACAGATGGCAATGTTTTTGTAAATCTACCAAGGGCAACTGGAAAAACAAGCTTTCTGAGTAAAAGTAAATAAGAATAGACAATGGGTATTTTTACATACAAATTGGGAATCCCTGGATGCAGATAAAGTATAGTTGTGGCAATTGTAATATAATCCAGGCATTGATCTACACAATTGGATTTGTCTGAATCCTAGACAGGATGGCCCCAAACTCCACAGCTTGAGGTGGTAATACATTTGCATTTCACACAAGAGTCTGTGAGAACAAAAGAGGTTTTGTTTTCCTTTGAACACACAACAGGTGGGGGCCTGCTGACAGAGGGCATGTAGAACTACAACCCTCAGCCATCCACACTGCTGGATGTTCACTTCGTGTATGAGAGATTATGCACTTAAATCTCACCCATTAATAACTAGCGTCCTTATACCAAACCCCGAATACTCACACACTACATATTCGCACACAAGGTTCCATTAGCATCAAATTGTATGATTCAAGTTGGTTAAGTTAGTTTAAATGCTAAGAAATAGAGTTTTTTGATAACTAAGGTATTATACATGATAAGCAAGGTGTGTTTGGCTTCGTTCTGATGCGTACGCCTTTTACAGCATCCCGGTGTTATCGGTGGAGAGATCGCATCATGCAAACTCAAGTTACAGATCGCAGAACTTACAAGCAACAAAATGTTTAGCTGATTGAATGTTACAGGAGGCGTTACTAGAAAGACCCCTGTTGTCGGAGGCAGGGAAAGTCTATTTGAAACAACCTGTTAAATGTGCCGTAACATATGCTTCTCCTCTGGGAACCAATGAGATCAGCAGGAAGTTTTCCCTTTGTCCTGTTTCAGTCTGGGGGGGAATAAATACATGTGTCCAAATACTGGTTTGCCAGTCCATGCTGAAGGTTGTATGTACTAGGGGTCTCTAGTCTGAGGTCTATCTCTGGGTCCGGAGGCGCAAGCGTATGTATACTGTACTTGGGTCTGTATTATTTCCTTTTTACGCCTAAATTATGTATGTATAGATTGCGTGTAACTGACTGTACTTTTACCTGAATAATACTTGTGCGTTGGAACCACAGATTCCACTCCTGTCTTTATTTGTGGTCATACTGCGTACGCAATTAGCGTGGTGTTTAGAGGTTTATAGGAAGGTTTTCAGAAGGTATAGGCAGGGGTATATAGAGGTTCATTTCTAATATTGTTAGTTGGGGGCTCGTGAAGAAGTCACTTACGTGCTCACACGGTACATAAGGTCATCGATATTTCAGCAAAGGGTGGAGTGGCCACATGCAGGGTTTGCCTGCAACCGCTTTGTGCTGAAAGATCGCTATCCGTCTCCATGTGAATTAAGGAAGCTGAGTAGAATCCAGAGACAAGAGAGGAAAAAGTTTGTTTTCCTCTGTTGATAGAACCTTGTGTTTAGAGGGGTGCCTTAGTATTGCGTACGCAGCTGAAACGCATTTTTTGCGTACGCAGTTAAAAAAAGTAATTATACAGTTGTGTGGTAGTTGCATAATTGTGTATGCGGCCGTTCGCACAATAGCGTATACGCACTTCCGGTTCTGCTGCCACGTGTTTGAACAAAGCCATTGAGGTTTACATTTTTTTTTCTGTCTACCAATATCTGGGTTAATGTTTATTTGCTGCGCAGGAAAAAGTGTGTAATAGTGAGTGTATTGTTGGTAGGGGTAATTTATTCCCTAAAGTTCAGGGTACCGTATGATCCTTAAGGGCTAGGTGCAAGGGTTAGCCTAGTCGCTCGGTAAGCAGCTTTACCGTTCTAAACACAGTAGCAGGTGTACATGTTGTCTTTGTTGTATAGAGGTGCGTGAGAGTGGCCGACATATAAACTCTCATAGGTCTGGAAGTTACCTTACTAAAGCTTATCCGGGTCTGGAAGTTGCCTGTTTCAAAACTTATCTAGGTGTGGAAGTTGCCTTATCAAATCTTATTCAGGTGTGTGGACGCCGCCGACTTAAATTGTTCACAGGTAAGTGAAAGTATCTTGATTGTCTTTCACCAGCTTAAATTTTTATTGAAAAGTGTAGGAGTTGTCTCAGAATGGGAGCCACGCAAACAGTAGAAATGTTAGGCAATGATGTGCTGCTAATATGACGAGGAAGAGTGTTAGACCGTTTCCCAGAATTGGTAGTTTTGACAAAAATGTGTTAGATAATGTCCAGGATCACATCAGTATGGTGCGATCCCGAGAGAAAAAGATTAAGTATTTTGAATGTTTAAAACTATGGCAGCATGAAGGGGATGCTTGGCTTAAAAATGTGCAAACGACGCAAACTAGCGTTGCGAACGCATTGCCAGAAAATACATCCACGACGCTGAGTTGCAATACGGTCGAGCCGCAAATTGGCGCGCACGTGCGGCAAAGTAGTGTCGTGGAGAGTATTGCCAGCAGTTCATGCTCACCTCCCCCACCTTATGTGGATGGAGGTGCAAGTACAGTTACCAAAAATACCAATAAAAATGTACCAAGTAATTTGTACCCCCTCTTAAGTAACCATAAAGAAAATGCTTATGATGTAGAAGATGAGCCTATTGTAATGTCTGCCATTTCCCATGCTGTGCAAATGATAGATGCTGCATCACCACAATCACGGGTGGTGCCGCCATCTCCATCGGTAACAGCAAGGGAAGTGTTAATACACTCTGCACCCGTAGAGGAAGTTGTTAATACCGTACGTAGCAGCAGCAGATTAAACCCCCAGCCAGGTAACCAGGTCAGAGGTAGCAATGCTGCCGGTCTGCATCCCATTCAGACAATAACTGTTCCGAATGGAAATGCGGATGCAAATGGTATAGTACCCACGAGGGAAGTAGTGATGCATTGTCCATGGACAAGGGCAGAACTAAATTCCATCATAAATGATTTCCCTGATCCAAAAAAGGAATTAGGCAAATCTCAAAGATTTTTGAGAAATTTGGGTAGTTCTCATGAGCCCACAAATAAAGATTGGCGTGTGGTGTTAAGGGCCTACCTGCCACGCAATACCGACGTGACAAAATTTATCACGGACTATGTATTGGATGGCGACGTTCCCTTAACAGACCAAGTAAACCAAGGTAACATTTCCCGCATTGTGACTCAATTGGGTGTATATTTTCCAGTAGTAGTTAACTGGAACAAAATCTTCACAATCAAACAAAAAGAGAGTGAAACTGCAGAAGAATATTGCGACCGGGCTCTGCAGGCTATCACCCAGTACACTGGGATAGAAGAGATTAAAGATTGCATTCACCACAGGGGAATGATAGTCACGATATTAATGGATGGGTTAAAAGGGAATTTAAAAACTTGGGTTCAGACCTCACAGCCTGGCTGGCGGGGACTTACAATAGATAACCTCATAGAGTCTGCCGTAGAACATGACAAAAACATCTCAAAAAAGAGGGAGACCCAGAGCGAAAAATTAATGGCTGTCAGTATACAAGCTCTGGAAGGAATGACAATAACATCACCGCCAACCGACACACCTGCACCTGAACAATTACACGTCCTCACCAATCCTACACCACAGCAAACACATCCTTACCCCACATATCATACACAACCACAGGCCTCATACTACCCACAAACTTCATACCTCCCACAATACCCTTATCCTTCACATCCTTACCCTCCCTATTCTTACCCATACCCACCATCTGTCCCTCTTGCTCAAATCCCACAACAATCTTTTCATCCACCCCGTTCAAAATTATGTTTTAACTGTCACCAAGTGGGACACATAAGTAAGTACTGCAAAGTGAAGAACACCACACAGGAGCACGAGTTTCCCATGGGTTCATACGTAACCCCAGTATCTTCTCCCAGGCCTTATATGACTGTTTATAATCTTTTCAACCTATCAATGGATCTGTTATAATGTAAAATGTGGATGATTTATTGTTGTATTTTGGGTCATGTTTAAATGATATTAAACTGTTTTGCTTTATCTCCCACTCATAGGACACAAGGTTGCTAAGGATAAATGGCAGCCATGCCAGGCTGAGGTCGACTACTCGGAATACTATCCAACCCAGTGGCACAGGCATTATTTAGAGCAGTAGCTATTGATAACAAGATTTAATTGCAGGAACCTGTATGCAGATACTATATCCCTAGAATTATTAAAAATGATAGGTGGACTTATTTTATAGGTGACGTTTCCAAGAACATGTGTAAGATGATGGGTAACAACACTGAGATTATCCCAGATTGTCTTTTCCTTTATTTGCCCCCCTTTGAGATACTGTCCAAACAGGCAGCCTCATGTGAAAATATGATAATGAGGTTACTGTGCAGGGTCTCACGAAGATGAATGAGAATAACCGAAATTGAAAGTGTTATTAACTAACATGTCTAATGCAAACTGTCATGATGTCAAATCTGGAAGAATTTGTTATGATCCAAATTTTTTTTGGCTCAGGTTGTTTGACTGATCGGTGGAAAGGTCCGTATCTGACGATACAGCATCCTCAAAGGGTGGCCGGGGAAGATACGTGGGTCCATTCCACTCACTATAAGGAGGTTAACCAACCGGTGGAGATACAAGGCAGAGACAAGGCCGATAACGTGGACCTGTCGATTGCGAGCTTGTGCCAGAAGGATTAAAAAGGTGACGGTGAGATATCTGAGCTAAAGAAATGTGTAGATCAGTGCTTCCAGCAATGGAGTGGTCTGCTGTGGTCACCCTAGTTCTTTTTCTTTCCAGAGTTTTATTTTTTTGTCATGATGATTTGTTTGGGGATGCTCGGTGTCTGTGATGGGGGACCGATAAAGGAGATGTGAGCTTATGGCGGAGCTGATGGAGTGGAGTCAGGAGGAGGAGTGCAATGCCAATCAGGGGAGTGTCTGTCCAATCTTAGTACTGTTATTGTTAAGAGAGCTGTCATTCCGGATACTCGGGGAAAGTGTGAAGGGTTATCGTCTGAAGATTCCTGTATTTGTGAGTTTTGTGGGTCCCTAGTTGATGAGAACTGTATTCAACGGTGCCAACCTAAATATAACCCGTACTGGGGAGGGTATCCTTTAGAGGATTATCACAGCATGATAGGCAAAGTGTTAAATCAAACCGATTGCTGGGTGTGTTCACATTTGCCACAGGGACAGCATAATGTAGGGTTGGTGCCATTTCCGCTGAATATCACGGAAATTTTAGAATTACAAAAGGGGAAAACATTGGATGGAAAATTCCTCTCATCCAAACCGTCTCATTTCAAACTCTATCAATTTCAAGTAGATAAATCACTTTTGTGTTTAAACATAACCAACCCCAATAAACCCAGAGGTTGGGAAGTGACGGGGAATAATCAGATGATGACCTTCTCACAAAGAGCTGATATTGAGTCCATAAACTATGATCTGCTACGCTCAATTAAATCAAGTGGGCAATATTTTAGGTACCGGTATACATTGAGTTCCACCAAAGAAATGATTGGTAAAGTACCAAATGGTTATTGTGCTAAAATAATACAACCAGAAACTTGCATATACCAGATGGAAGAGCCTGAGATAGGATTGTTTGCAAGAGAAATGTGTTTAATGATAATGATGCATACCATTCCTTATATTCTCCCTGATAATGTATATTTTATATGTGGAAGAAAAGCGTATAAATGGCTCTCCCCGAGTTCCGAAGGTTTGTGTTATCTGGGAAGAGTAGTCCCAGAAGTTATGACCCTCACACATGTTGAAATGTTGGGAATACATAAAAACACACCGTCACCATATCTTCACACGCAATATGAACACAGAGGCAAGAGAAATATGATACCTTGTGATATGCATAAAGCCGCTCAGTTAATTAGTGAGACAACTGGCTTCCAAGTTTTAGTCGCCCTGGATCCCACCAGAATTGCTAGGGGTACATTAAATTTTAGATATATCCAGGAACTTGCTAAATTAATAGATAATATCACCGAGATGTACGATGACACATTCAGGTACACAGGTGCAAGCGTACAAGAAAGAACATGTGCAACACAGGCTAGTGTTGAATTATTTAACTGCTGTTACTGGAGGGTATTGCGTAACATTAGCCACCCAATTTGGAGTAAAGTGTTGCACTTATGTCACCAATGATACCAGCGACCCTAAGGAGGTGATAGACCAGAAGATGGATGAGATTCAGCAGCTAAAGTGGGAATTTCGTAAGAACCATAACGCATCAGTGGCTGAAGCAGGGGAAAAGATAGAAGGATGGGTGTCATGGCTGAACCCAGTGAAATGGTTCTCGGGTCTAGGAGAGTGGGTCCAGGAATTGGTCGCCAGCGTAGGCAAATTCTTGATCCTTATACTGATTGTCATCATAGTAATTGGCATATGCGTCCGGTGTGTTCCTATTGTGTTGAAGTGTGGAAAATGTGAAAACAGAGTGAAATGAAGGAATGAAACTATGATGGTGGTCAGAAATGATAATATGTATACCGAGGTAGATATAGAACTGCATTACAACCCTGAGCTAAGAAGTACCATCATTTAAATGAATAATATTTAGACATGCATAGAAGATATTATTGAAATGTTATTTATAGAACACCTCAGATAATGTAAAGTCTCAAATTCCCCTTCAAGACTGCTGTTATAAGACTGGTGCATTCCCACATCTGTCACATGATCTCTCAAGATCCACTGTGTGCGTATAATAGTAGTTTTATGCCCCCACCTAGAGACACATTATTGATGGATTAAGAACCACCTTGTGCCATCCCATAATAACACCAAATAATATGTAAATGTAAGCCTAAATTAAATTCTAATAGCAGATTGTGATAGCATGTTGTTTGCTATCAAAGGGTGGACTGTCGAAGCTGAATAATTGGCTGAGACAAGTTCAGTTTAAAATTTAATCGCGGCGACGCCATCTTGCGAATGGCCGCAAGACTCCATTTTGGAAATGAGATCGCAAGACACCATTTTGTGGCCAGCGTAAATTCAAGTTATAACTCAGGAGCTAAGAACAGATGGCAATGTTTTTGTAAATCTACCAAGGGCAACTGGAAAAACAAGCTTTCTGAGTAAAAGTAAATAAGAATAGACAATGGGTACTTTTACATACAAATTGAGAATCCCTGGATGCAGATAAAGTATAGTTGTGGCAATTGTAATATAATCCAGGCATTGATCTACACAATTGGATTTGTCTGAATTCTAGACAGGATGGCCCCAAACTCCACAGCTTGAGGTGGTAATACATTTGCATTTCACACAAGAGTCTGTGAGAACAAAAGAGGTTTTGTTTTCCTTTGAACACACAACAGGTGGGGGCCTGCTGACAGAGGGCATGTAGAACTACAACCCTCAGCCATCCACACTGCTGGATGTTCACTTCGTGTATGAGAGATTATGCATTTAAATCTCACCCATTAATAACTGGCGTCCTTATACCAAACCCCGAATACCCACACACTACATATTCGCACACAAGGTTCCATTAGCATCAAATTGTATGATTCAAGTTGATTAAGTTAGTTTAAATGCTAAGAAATAGAGTTTTTTGATAACTAAGGTATTATACATGATAAGCAAGGTGTGTTTGGTTTCGTTCTGATGCGTACGCTTTCTACAGCAACCCGGTGTTATCGGTGGAGAGATCGCATCATGCAAACTCAAGTTACGGATCGCAGAACTTACAAGCAACAAAATGTTTAGCTGATTGAATGTTACAGGAGGCGTTACTAGAAAGACCCCTGTTGTTGGAGGCAGGGAAAGTCTATTTGAAACAACCTGTTAAATGTGCCGTAACATATGCTTCTCCTCTGGGAACCAATGAGATCAGCAGGAAGTTTTCCCTTTGTCCTGTTTCAGTCTGGGGAGGAATAAATACATGTGTCCAAATACTGGTTTGCCAGTCCATGCTGAAGGTTGTATGTACTAGGGGTCTCTAGTCTGAGGTCTATCTCTGGGTCCGGAGGCGCAAGCGTATGTATACTGTACTTGGGTCTGTATTATTTCCTTTTTACGCCTAAATTATGTATGTATAGATTGCGTGTAACTGACTGTACTTTTACCTGAATAATACTTGTGCGTTGGAACCACAGATTCCACTCCTGTCTTTATTTGCGGTCATACTGCGTACGCAATTAGCGTGGTGTTTAGAGGTTTATAGGAAGGTTTTCAGAAGGTATAGGCAGGGGTATATAGAGGTTCATTTCTAACTAGCACAGTTGGGAAACCACACAGCAGTAGGGATTGGGGAATACATAGCAGCTTGGAGGCATATAGGGGAAGAAAGTGTACATGCATAGACAGAGTATGATAGTTTTAAAAATAAGGGAGTTGAACATGTATTCTAAATGAGATAAAGGTATGCAGTGAGAAGGATGTTGGAAGCCAGTGAGATTGTTGTGGTGATCAAATGGGAAGATTGTGGGCACTGAATGAGATGTGGAAGCCACATAACTGCTCAGACCTCAGTTGCATAGACTGCATGTGTGTATTCCAATGAGCACACAAGTCTGTGAATTAGCAGCTCCACCATTTTGTGAGTGACAGCAATCTCATTCCGTGAGAGTGCTGAATCTGCAGTTAACCACAGGATGTGATGGCATACCATATCTGTTTTGCGCAAGGAACACGTCCATTAAGGAGTTAGCCTTAATGATCGCAATTTCATTACTTTTTTTAGTTTGAGTGTCACAAATTCAGTAGGTTTTGTGAAATTTCAGATCATGTCTAAGAAGCCTTAATGGGACATGTAACCCTGTAAGGTTTTTTGTCTATGGAATTTCATTACTTCTTTATAATTTATTAACCATCAGGGTTTTGACTAGCAAACCGGGCTACCTGCAGGGCAGAAGGACAACAAATAGGTGCAGAAGGAGAGACAGCTGCAGGGTCAGGCTGCAGGTGTGTGGGGCAGTGGCAGCAGTGGGGGTGCGGAGCAGTGGCAGCAATGGGCATGCACAGAAGCAACAGCGTGCAACAGAGGGACTCACTGGTGCTTGGCATGCACCTAAGAAAATCAAATCAATAAGACACAGATGCATGGACGTATCAGTGAGATCCATCCATGTAATGTTTTAAAAAATGAATGTGTAATATAAAAAAAAATGTCGTGCCTCCACAGCACAACCAGCATCGGGCTTTAGAGCCCCAGTGCTGGTTGTGCTAAACACAGGGGAAAAAACAACGTAGGGGTTCCCTGTATTAAGCACAACCAGCACCAGGCTAATCAGAGCCAGTCTTGATTGCCAAATTACAGGGGACGAGCGACGTAGGGGTCCTCTGGGCTTGGGGGATGGAAGCAGCTGTATGCTGCAGCCGGAACCCAGGGAATAGCGGGTGTTAGCTGCAGCCGGGAACCATGGGCATTAGCGGCGGTGGTGGTGCAGGTGGCAGTACCCAGCGGAGGTAGCAGCAGACTGATGCAGGCTTGGATCAGAATGATCCATGATACCTGTATCTGTGCATAAATAAACACAGAAGCACAGACAGGATCAGTGAAACCCGTCTATGCTTCTGTGTTTAAAAATTAAACCTGTGTAAAAAAAAATGGTGTGGACCCCTTCCCAAAAACAACAACCAGCACCAGGCTTTGGAGACCCAGTACTGGTTGTGCTAAATTCAGGGGACAAATGATGTACGGGTTCCCTGTATGAAGCACAACCAGTACCAGGATTTTCAGAACCAGCCCTGGTTGCCAAAATATGGGGGACAAATAATGTAGGGTCCCCCGTATTCAGCGCAACCAGCACTGAGCCGGCCCTGGTTCTGGAAATACAGGGAGGAAAAATGCGTAAGGTCCCCCTGTATTTAGAGCCAGCACCGGACCCTTTCTAGTGGGGGGGGTGATGCCACAGCCAGGGGAGCCCTTTCACCAGGCCCCCCAGCCGAAGCATCACCCTTGACCGCCAGCCATGCCATTTTTTTTTTACACAGGCTTCTTTTTATAGTAAACACAGCCGGGTCTCACTGACCCATCCCTGCTTCTGTGTTTGTTCCAAGTCTGCATCTGTGTGCTGCTACCGCTCCCAGGTCCTTATGCCTGCACTTCTGCCCGCACCGATGCCGCTAATGCCCACTACAGTCCATGGGTCCTGGCCACAGCTGACACCCATTTCCCCCCCCCCGGGTCCCGGCCGCAGTTAAAGACCGCTTTCTTCCTCCCGGTCCCGGCCTCCACTATCACCCGCAAAAGGCAGCCATCTTACTGCACCCAAGTGAAGCCACAATGAGTCCACCTGCTGGAGGCTCCTACTGGGGCTGTGCAAGGAATTGACATTTCCTATCTCTATAATGATGGATTTGTGAGGTAATAGTATAAAAACTGTTACTTTCTCAAATACCTGAACCCCAAAAGGCCCTATTTTGGAACAATAGCTACCTAATAAAACAAACCCAAGTCTAAATTCGCTCCCTACCCTGAGTTATGCCTTCCCAAAAATCCCCCAGAGAGAAGAGCAGAAAAGTGGCCCTAACTTAGAGTGTCATAAAAAAGTGACAGTTGGAGCTTTAGATTACTCCTAAATCCTCCTGAAATTTGGCATGCAGCACTGTGGGACAGTTCTAACTGCCCGTGCTAAATTTCAGCCCAGTACCTCAAATAGCTTTTGAGGTGTAGCCCCTTAAACACCCTGCCCCCCCCCTTCAGAATTCTCTGTGGAGACGTCTGTGCCCTTATAATACACACATGAATACAATTAAGCATAGTAACAACTTTGTAATTTCAACATAGCACAAAAAAAAATGTGAGGTACAATGCACATATTAGATAGGCTACAACAGTTAAAGGTATCACACATACAAGAAGCATAGCTGTCACACAAAATATGGCCTTTCAAATACAAAGGGGAAAGGACATGAGGGTAGAGAGGGCCCTTCCTGTGAGAGATTACATAGAAGATAGAGGAGGAATGACAGACAGTAGAGAAAGCTGGTGGAGGTAATAGAGTGAGTGGACGTAAGGGCCTTGGAAGGAGAAAAATGTATTTCTCCCCAGTTATGTCTATTCCAAGACTCAGTTCTGTGAAAGTCAGCATTGAGTGCAGCTCTGAATGAGGCCCTTGATGTTTACATCAAAGAAAAATGAGTTGACATAAAAATATACAGTGAAGGATTGCGCCCCCTTCCCCATCACACTCCACAGAAGGACCCACCTTAGCCCTCACTATGACCATGCTGTGTGGCAGCAACATAGAGAAGAAAATTGCTTTTATCCCAGCTCCAAATTGATCATTGAGTGGGGGTGCAATATGGAATGAGTATAATTAAGGGAAGATAACGCTGAGAAAAAGTAGCTAGTTTTGCATTCATTATGAGGATACAGGGGTTAGTGATCTATAGTCTAGTTGGAGTTAATTACGATGATATGGTTCCTTTTGTTAGACCGAAGGAGGTAATGAGTGGGCTAATGAATATGATGTGTGGATTATTTAATAATGGTGGTGAGAGAGTTATTGAGCTTAAAGGGTTTAATTATGTTAAAATAAATTGATATGATAAGGCTCAATGAGTTAATGCTTTTGAGGACGGGTTGATTAATAATAAAGGGGGATGAAACTGGATCACAAAAATGCTATTTGTATTATACGGCGGTCACTAGAATAATCTCTGTATGTATTGCGGTCACAATTTTTTTTCTATTATATGGTTGTCTTAATAATACTCTCTGTATTGTATGGAAGTCATAAGAACACTCTCTGTATTGTGTTATGGTAACTAGGATATTCTCTGAATTGCATTACAGTCAAGTAGAGGGCAAAATGGCAGAACAGAGAGGAGGAGTCCCGGGAGAGAGAGAAAGGAGAGGGAAGAAGGTTTCAGGGCAGTGAGGAAGGGTCTCATGAGAGAGAAAGTATAGGGGCAAAGTGGCAGGGCAGAGAGGGAGGCTCTCAGGAGAGAGAAAGTATAGGGGCAAAGTGGCAGGGCAGAGAGGAGGGCTCTCAGGAGAGAGAAAGTATAGGGGCAAAGTGGCAGGGCAGAGAGGAGGGCTCTCAGGAGAGAGAAATTACAGGGGCAAAGTGGCAGGGCAGAGAGGAGTGCTCTCAGGAGAGAGAAAGTATAGGGGCAAAGTGGCAGGGCAGAGAGGAGGGCTCTCAGGAGAGAGAAAGTATAGGGGCAAAGTGGCAGGGCAGAGAGGAGGGCTCTCAGGAGAGAAAGTATAGGGCCAAAGTGGTAGGGCAGAGAGGAGGGCTCTCAGGAGAGAGAAAGTATAGGGGCAAAGTGGCAGGGCAGAGAGGAGGGCTCTCAGGAGAAAGTATAGGGGCAAAGTGGCAGGGCAGAGAGGAGGTATCTCAGGAGAGAGAAAGTATAGGGCCAAAGTGGTAGGGCAGAGAGGAGTGCTCTCAGGAGAGAGAAAGTATAGGGGCAAAGTGGTAGGGCAGAGAGGAGGGCTCTCAGGAGAGAGAAAGTATAGGGGCAAAGTGGCAGGGCAGAGAGGAGGTCTCTCAGGAGAGAGAAAGTATAGGGGCAAAGTGGCAGGGCAGAGAACAGTGGTGGTAGGAGAGAGAGAGCGGAGGGGACAAGGTGGTAGGGCAGAGAGGAGGGGTCCCAAGGAGAGATAGAAAGGAGAGGGAACAAGGTGGTAGGGCAGAGAGGAGGGGTCCCAAGGAGAGATAGAAAGGAGAGGGAACAAGGTATGTTGCAGGGCAGAAAGTAAGTATCAGAGGAGAAAGAAAGTAGAGGGAAGAGAGGGGATTGGGAGCCAGGACAGAGAGGAGGGGTCCCAGGGAGAGAGAGAGAGAGAGAGAGAGGAGAGGGAACAAGGTGGCAGGGCAGAGAGGAGGGGTCCCAGGGAGAGAGAGAAAGGAGAGGGAACAAGGTGGCATAGCAGAGAGAAGGGGTCCCAGGGAGAGAGAGAGAGAGCCAGGGCAGAGAGGAGGGGTCTCAGGGAGAGAGAGGAAATAGAACAAAGTGGCAGGGCAGAGAGGAGGGGTCCCAGGGAGAGAGAGAGAAAGAAGAGGGAACAAGGTGGCAGGGCAGAGAGGAGGGGTCCCAGGAGAGAGAGAAAGGAGATGGAACAAGGTGGCAGGGCAGAGAGGAGGGGTCCCAGGGAGAGAATGAAAGGAGAGGGAACAAGGTTGCAGGGCAGAGAGGAGGGGTCCCAGGGAGAGAGAGAAAGGAGAGCGAACAAAGTGGCAGGGCAGAGAAGAGGGGTCCCAGGGAGAGAGAGAAAGGAGAGGGAACAAAGTGGCAGGGCAGTGAGGGGGTCCCAGGAAGAGAGAGAGAGAAAGGAGAGGTAACAAGGTGGCAGGGCAGAGAGGAGGGGTCCCAGGGAGAGAGAGAAAGGAGAGGGAACAAGGTGGCAGGGCAGAGAGGAGGGGTCCCAGGGAGAGAGAAAGAGGAGAGGGAACAAGGTGGCAGGGCAGAGAGGAGGGGTCCCAGGGAGAGAGAGAAAGGAGAGGGAGCAAGGTGGCAGGGCAGAGAGGGGGGTCCCAGGAAGAGAGAGAGAGAAAGGAGAGGGAACAAGGTGGAATAGCAGAGAAGAGGGGTCCCTGGGAGAGAGAGAGAGGAGAGGGAACAAGGTGGCAGAGCAGAGCGGATGGGTCCCAGGGAGAGAGAAAGGAGAGGGAACAAGGTGGCAGGGCAGAGAGGAGAGGTCCCAGGGAGAGAGAGAGGAGAGGGAACAAGGTGGCAGGGCAGAGAGGAGGGGTCCCAGGGAGAGAGAGAAAGGAGAGGGAACAAGGTGGCAGGGCAGAGAGGAGGAGTCCCAGGGAGAGAGAGAAAGGAGAGGGAACAAGGTGGCAGGGCAGAGAGGAGGGGTCCCAGGGAGAGAGAAAGAGGAGAGGGAACAAGGTGGCAGGGCAGAGAGGAGGGGTCCCAGGGAGAGAGAGAAAGGAGAGGGAACAAGGTGGCAGGGCAGAGAGAGGGGTCCCAGGAAGAGAGAGAGAAAGGAGAGGGAACAAGGTGGCATAGCAGAGAGGAGGGGTCCCAGGGAGAGAGAGAGAGGAGAGGGTACAAGGTGGCAGGGCAGAGAGGATGGGTCCCAGGGAGAGAGAGAAAGGAGAGGGAACAAGGTGGCAGGGCAGAGAGGAGGGGTCCCAGGGAGAGAGAGAGAGGAGAGGGAACAAGGTGGCAGGGCAGAGAGGAGGGGTCCCAGGGAGAGAAAGAAAGGAGAGTGAACAAGGTGGCAGGGCAGAGAGGAGGGGTCCCAGGGAGAGAGAGAGAGGAGAGGGAACAAGGTGGCAGGGCAGAGAGGAGGGGTCCCAGGGAGAGAAAGAAAGGAGAGTGAACAAGGTGGCAGGGCAGAGAGGAGGGGTCCCAGGGAGAGAGAGAGAAAGGAGAGGGAACAAGGTGGCAGGGCAGAGAGGAGGGGTCCCAGGGAGAGAGAGGAGAGTGAACAAGGTGGCAGGGCAGAGAGGAGGGGTCCCAGGGAGAGAAAGAAAGGAGAGTGAACAAGGTGGCAGGGCAGAGAGGAGGGGTCCCAGGGAGAGAGAGAGAGGAGAGGGAACAAGGTGGCAGGGCAGAGAGGAGGGGTCCCAGGGAGAGAAAGAAAGGAGAGTGAACAAGGTGGCAGGGCAGAGAGGAGGGGTCCCAGGGAGAGAGAGAGAAAGGAGAGGGAACAAGGTGGCAGGGCAGAGAGGAGGGGTCCCAGGGAGAGAGAGGAGAGGGAACAAGGTGGCAGGGCAGAGAGGGGGGTCCCAGGGAGAGAGAGAAAGGAGAGGGAACAAGGTGGCAGGGCAGAGAGGAGGGGTCCCAGGGAGAGAGAGAAAGGAGAGGGAACAAAGTGGCAGGGCAGAGAGGAGGGGTCCCAGGGAGAGAGAAAAACAGACAGAGAAAAACAGCAACCGGTGCACATTAGGGAGACACGAGAAGAACAGGGGGAGATGGAAGACACTGGAAGAAAGAGGATAAGAAAAAACCCTGCACAATAACTAGCGACCTGATAAATGACGGGTCCATACTTCTTGTATGTAAATAATTAAACATACAAGGTTACAGAATACTTCTTCACTTAAGCAATTCTGCTGTATGTTGACCTTAAAAGATCTGATTTTGTTGTGGGGTTTCTGTATGCAGCATATTAAAACTGCAGATGGTCAGCTAGTACATCTGTCTCTTTACCCTTTGGAAGGGACTCAGCCTGACTAAACACATTCTTGTTATGTAATGTTGAAATGTCATCTCCAATATTAAAAAGTGATTGTGTCAAAATGGGAACATTCTGAATTTAACAAACGAGATGTAAACTTCTGGCTGAGACTAATATTAGCTCTGAAAATAATAACGTTGCTCACTTTTGAGATGACACTGGAGGTCAGTAAGGGTAATAATGTATCATGGCTGAAACAGCATTTCTACTGATATGTCAAATGTTTAGCAGATCTTCTGTGTAGTCTACAGAGCAGCCCAAGTGTTCTTCCCCAGAGCAAAACACTTCTATTTTTCTATCATGTTTAGTGAATTGGAAAATTCATTCATTTATTTTAACTCCCATTTCAATTTTAAATTTCATATTGGGTATCCTGAGCAAGCCCAGAACTTGCTCAAAATAGCCGGGTTCCTGGAATTGTGTGAGTGGAGTCCATTGTTTTTCAAGTGGCATCCGTATAATTAACAACTGACTTAAGAAGTTACTTGTTAATTATATGGATGTCACTTGAAAAAAAATAATGCTTGAAGGTAACTGAAGTTACACGCAAGGGGAGCCGGATTGAGGCCTCCCCCTCCCCTGGCCTGAGCAAACATTTTTTAAAGACCTGATCCGTGGCTGGTGCCACCAGAGCTCCTTTGGAGGCAGGTGAAGAATGGTGCCCGTCCGGCTGCTCTGATTGTGTGTAATCCACAATCTGTGTCTGCCTCTCAGCCGGCAGCCCTATGCACAGAGGGCCTGATTCATTATGGGTTGCTATTACGATCGCAGCTGCGATTACGCACGCTGACCCGCTGTGAAAATATACTAATGAATGCTATCGCACAGCCAGCATAGAGACACCCACTGCCGCCCACTACCGCTATCTCACATCCGTAATACTTTGCTGTCCTGCGTATACATCGGGAACATCGAGTAACATCGGTCCCTCACGCACAGTTACAACAGGTCTGACCTTACTCAGAAATTGCTAACCTCGTCACACGCAGTGAGTACACAAGCTGCGTATGCCGTCACAGTGGATAATTTATGCACGCCCATTCTACGGAGTTCAAACGGACAGGCACGCCTGCGTTTCTCCGACCACTCCCCCCTCACCACCCCCAAATGCTGACAGCCTGTCACTCACTCTGCGATGGATTCCTATCTGCATAGGTGATCAAAGTGCGATTGCAATGCTAACTCACGCATGCGCAGTACGCACCATTGGCCGATCTGCGTACGCGGTTGCAGTTGCAATTCGTAATGATTCAGGCCCAGAGCTAAGGATCCCAGGGATTTATGAAGTCAGGGCCAGGTATCTCAAATTCATCCTTGGTCCTTTCTATCTACCCGCAAATCAGTCCCCAGTCTATGGGAATTGCTAGACTGTTAGATTTACCAAGCTCCAGAATGCTTGGACCCAACCACTAACACCTTATCCCATAGCAGACTATGGGCTACTCTATTGCAGATTGTTCTGGAGATGCATCTTCCGGATCTCTCTCCATCGCACCCCACTGACATACACACAGGCCGAAGGCAGCGCAGGTGCAGTACGCCCACTGATGCAGAGCCCAGAAGCCTCACATAGACCAGTTCTAAAACCTTATCTAGTGTGCTTAGTTTGATGATACCCAGCACAATTGTGGCACGTAATATATATTAATGTTCCTGGTACTTTTACTATTAATGCCATACCTCCCAACATTGGCGGTCCAGTGGTCGGGACATCCGCACGCCAAAGGCGCGCATGCCAGAAAAAGAGGCATGTCCTATCCGTAAAGGGGGCATGGTCGTATGACACCCCTCCATTACAGCACTTCTAAGTGGAAAGGGCAGGTTCGCGCCGGGGTTCTCCTGTGGTTTGGGTTTCTTACAAACATATATCATCTCAGCGCAGTGTTGAAGCATCCACTACCTGTGCTGAAATATTGAAGAGTCTATTTATCAAAGTGCAATGATCCAAACATCTGGGGGAAACGTCAGTATTGCTGAGGAGGAGGGGTTTTGAAGAGGGTGAGTATGGCCAACAGTGATGTTACAAGTTTATGTAACTCTGGCTAGTAATGATACATTGTGCCCTTAGGGGCATATTTAGTAAAATTTTAGATGTGCTCCTGAAGATGAAGAATCCTTGTAGCCGCAATAAGCATTTTCTTTTTGCATAAATCGCCTGGGGGCATTGGGGTCCGATAAGAGCACGACCCAGCAATCAGTAAGAAGTAAAGCGGTCGCATATGCATCGGGATCTCCTGCAGAATCCCGGACAGAGATCGCAACATCCTTTTTCGGTAGGGCTGCCCCATTGCAGTTATTGAGTTTGCCCCATGCATGCAAGATCCGAAAAACTACTTGTTAAATACTGTCCCCATAGAAAGCTATGGGGATGGCTGTTGTTGTATTTATTTGTACATTTATAAGATACTTTGGGCCTGGTTCCTTTGGGAATAGAGTAAAATGGAGCAAGCAACTGTGTACCTGACAAACCATGTTGTAATGCAAGGGGTGCAAATACCTAAATTTTTTTGCATGCAGGCTAAATACTGGCTGCTTTTCCATGTAGCCCACAAATACTGGACAGCTTTATTTTTACACTGCAATTTAGATGTCTGTTTGTACACAGCCCTCCCAAATCTTTATCTCTCTGCCAGGGCCGGCTCTAGGGGTGTTCGACCAGTGCGGTTGCACAGGGGCGCCACCCGTAGAGGGGCGGCACCCCTCCCCAGCATCCCGATTTCAGCGGGACAGAACTGTCCTGCTGTTCCACCCGCCGGCCGAGGTGGCCCGCGGGTGGTCAAATCGGGAGGTTGGGGACCCCCACCGCCGCAGCTGTGCGGCGGGGCCGGACCCCCGGAGTGTGAATGAATGCCGAACGCATGCGTGCGGCAACCATTCACTGACGGGAGAGGGCTGGGGGAAGCCCAGCCAGTGATGGAGTGCTGGGCTTTACCCCCAGCCTGATGCGGGCACGCCTCCAAATAACGTCACATGGGGGCGTGGCCTATGCTAATCAGGTCACGCACCCAAATTCGGAAGTGCGTGCGATGTTAGGGCGTCTTCTTGAGCACCGGCACAGGGTGCTCCAAACCCTGGAGCTGGCCCTGCTCTCTGCACATGTTATATCTGCCCCACCTATAGTGCAACATGGTTTTACCAAGATACACAGTTACTTGCTCTATCTTAAGCTGGGTACACATTAAATGACTTGCAAATGATGCAATATTGTTAACGATTTACTGGAACTCTTGGACAAACTATATAGTGCATACACACTGTGCAATCTTACCAACGACCAAACAATATATATCGTTCGTCGTTAACGATTTCCAAATCGTTAGATCATTAGATTGTTAATGATACATCGTTTGCTTACCATAACACCTGACGACCATCTTAAAGATTTCTTCAAAATTTAAATAATGGGCTGTACTATGCCACCGATGCATGCTTGTAAAGTGTTAAAATAAAATAAAAAATTATGTGGGTTCCGCCCCTAAGAGCACAACTAGCACCAGACTAGGTGTAATGCCACAGCCAGGGAAACCCTTTCACCCGGTACCCCGGCCAATTACACCTGACTGCTAGTCAGCCAAGGCTGGAGATCCCAGGGGAGGTGGGGACCCCTCAATAAAGGGGACCCCTCTCCAGGGCAACCCTGCCTGGGCTGATAGCCCAGGGCTATCCCTGGAACCCCTGACCAGTGGGTGTAGAGTAGATTGTGTAAAGTGTAGTGTAAAAGATAGATGTAATAATATTGTCTTTTGCTGGAGAACTACAGGTACCAGCAAGCCTCCCCGCATGCTGGTACTTGGAGAACCACAAGTACCAGCATGTGGGGCATTAAGGACCCGCTGGTACCTGTAGTTCACCTGCAAAAGAAATATTAAAATAACCACACTGTGAAAGTAGAACTTTATTACACTCCCACTCACACATACTCACCTACAATCCCCGTACACGTCCTCTTCTCCATGTAGGCATCCACATCTACCTAAAACAAAAAACTGTCAAGTCCCGATCCACAAACATAAGTACGGTACTTCCCGAATGACAGCTCAACCGCGGCATTTCTCTTGAAATGCCTGGACTGAGCGTTCATTGGCTGAGAGAGGTGAGCGGTTCCCACCACTGACTTCAATAGTGAGAACTGCTAGGTTACTAAAGGTTACCTAGCGGTTCTCACCATTGATGTCAATTGTTGGAAACCGTTCATTGGCTGAGAGAGTGCGTACCCAGCTTTACTCTATTCCCAAATCTATATCAGGCCCTTAATTCGGCCCTTAAACATGCGGAAATAGCAGTTTAAGGGCAGAATTGATCAACAAATCCCTTAGAAAGAAACAAATGGCTTTTTTGACAACTATTACTAGGTATGTAATATGTAAATATAATGCATCAAACTGCATAAGAGACACACATTAAATAAAGCAAGTGACAATTTTTATATAAACACATCACTACTAAAGTGTGAATGTAACACTAACATGTCAAAAGTACATTACTGGCGGAAACACATGCACTTCAGGCAATCATTTTGGCGTGAAAAATGAAGCTGTCCAGTGATGTAAAAAATCACAGATCTGCAGAGGCATCTGCCCTTGTCGTGCTGAAATATTTATTGTGAACTGTTTAAGTGGAACACAGGGTGGGTTAAACGCAAGGCTACAGCACACCAGCTTCCATACAGTAAATGAGACTTGGCAGAACTGATACCATATTTAACGATCTTTAAAATCTTCTCAGGAAAACGCTGTAAAGTGGTCACTTTGTGTAACCGAAGGTCATTATGTCGGATTTTATACAGCGATCTTTTTATTGTCATTTCTCATGTTTAGGAAGTCGTGTTGTAATGTTTCAAATGAAAAATATAAAGCGAAGCGCTTCAGGGTTAGAACGCAAACATAGGAGACTGAATTTATCTAAATTAAATTCACAGTAAGATAGATTGCCGACTGCTTCCAGAATACGAGATCATAGATTGCTTTGATAATGATGAGAAAAAAAATAAAAATAAAATAAGCCCCATGGATTCAGTCCCAAAAGGCACTTCCTATATCTCTGTCATAATTGATTAATTTTGCAAATTAATTTCCAGTTGTTACCTATAGAAAATAAACCTAAAATCAATGCATGGGGATGTATGTGGCACACTTTCTGTTATCGAATGTTATACTATAATATTATGACATTACCGGAGTGCTCTGTTTGACTTAGCAATCATTGCCAAAATGGAATCTTTCAATCATGTGATTGAGAGCTGTGCATGCACGGATGATTTCATAAGTGCTACTATAGTGGCAGTATGTAATACAGCACATTAAGCTATTTGTCAGGCTTTAAAATGCTGCATTCACCCATGGGCGGACGTAGCACTTACCGAGCACAGAAAAGGACAGTCAATATACATGAGTTTTCAGGAAAGTGCATGCTGGATCATTAATGGCAATAAACTGTGTATGCTGGATTATTGATCCGCCATGTGTTTTGTTAAAAATCCGTGTCACACTGTCTGTACGTAGCTAATGGATCTTATGCCGTGCTGAGTTTGAGCTGTGTTTTTAGTTCCCTATTACGGGCAATAATTATAAGTAAATGAATATAAATGTGGAGTGGTGCCATTTTCATACTAAAAGAAGTAATGGGGGTATTACACAGGAAGATAGAATGGTGCCCAGTGTATTTAGTTTAATATGTGTGATTGTACATGTAAAATGTTCTTTTTTTTCTATTAAAACAAAATAAATAAGTTGCCAGTACTTAGATAAAAAGATTCCGGCGCTCGCCTAAAGTTACAAGTGGCTACAAGATTTAAAGTCGCTTCAAGATAAGTGTATAAGTGTGCAGATAATGATTTCCTCCATTACTGAAATTATTTCTCTGACTTCCGTTTCAGTAACTGGTTCTAGGAATTAAAAATGACACAAAAGTTGCCGCTACTGCGCACCCCTGATAGCCACCACAAAAAAGTACTATTTGTAAATAAACAGTAAGGGCTCTAGATAAGATCGATATATTTGCCAGCACAATATTTTGTTTGGTATCACTGTATCTCGCTGGTATTTAACATGGCCAATTAAGATTCTGGGAGGGTTTAAAATAGAAGTATAGAAGTAAAATGAAGGAGAGGGGCTGCAGGGAGAGAGAGATGGGAACAGAGGGAGGGGGAAAGACACAGAAAACAGACAGGCGCAGAGAAACCAGAGGGTAAATAACTAACAGGGGATAACAGAGCATTGCATGTAATGGTGCATACACACGGTCAGATTTTTCTTCAGCTCTGAACGATAACGATTTCCTTTATCTGAAGGAAAATGTGACATATCTGACATGCCTGAACGATGGACGATGAACGATGCGCGTTCCCTATGGTCAGATAACGATATCTGACATCTGCTGTGTTTGCAGACTTGGACAATTCCATTCATTTTAATGCAGTCAAAAATCGTTCAATCGTTCAAATCGTTCAATTGTTCATCTGACAGATCTGACAAATCTGACCGTGTGTATGCTCCATAATTGTGAGGGAAAGCAGTATGAATGGACCATAGGGGAGAGGGAGAGATAAGAAGAGAGGTGAGGGAATAAAATGCAGAGACATAGGTAAGGATATGAATTATTATATATTATTATTTATTTATAAAGCCACAATATATTACGCTGTACATTGAGGGTTCAAAATACAAACAAACTACATACGTACAATGACATGAAAGAGAAAGTCAATTGACCCTGCCCATAGAGCTTACAATCTAAATGCCGTACACACGGAACGATCCGATGGATTGGAACGATAAAGCAATATCGTACCATGTGTATGCATGATATTGTGCATTGGGCGATCCCGTGGGGTCGTCAGTGGCTTAGCCTGATCTTTCTGCATGTTCAAAAGATCAGACGAAGCGACTGACGATCCCATGCAGCTCTATGGGGCGGGCGGGGGGGGAAAGGGTTGGCATATTGGGCGGTTGGGCACAAGATCACATCATGTGTAGGGACCTCCTGATATGTTGGCCCTGCGATCATCGGTCACATCGGTGGGTACACATCGTACTGTAGGCCTGATTCTGAGCCGCTCGTAAGCGGCCGCTCGTTCGCTCCGAGTGATGTTCGCACAACTGTGCATGCGTATGGGTCGTAATGCGCATGCGCCAACCAGTCATTGTGGTCGGAAATCGAGCACTCGCAATATAGCGAGTGCCTGCTAATTTGAGTGACAGGATGAGGCGTTTGTGGGTGGTAACAGGGGAAGGTGCTTGAAAGCGGGGAGTGGTGATCAGAACGCAGGTGTGCCAAACGGTCAAAACGGGCGTTTTAAGGGTGTGCATAATTAACAAAGCAGCGTCATCGGCCATGTCACTTGGTTGTTTCTTAGCCTGAACTGTTCGCATGATTGCGGTAGGAAAATCCAACCACAAGCACTGCGAGCAGTTCAGAAGCCTTTCGATGTACTCGATTAATCTAATAAATAGTGGAGGTGACGTATGATGCGAGCGGCCAGGGGGCGTCTTTACAAAATAGCGAGCGCATGTTTAGTTCACTCGCTCAGACATAGAGGCGTCAACAGACCGCAAAGAGCGAGCGCTCAATTTAAATAGCTGGCCCCTTTTTCTGAACGAGCGAGCGCAAATAGCGTCCGGCTCTGAATCAGGCCCTGTGTGTACCCACCTTTCAACATTTGAGGAACAATTGATGAATAAGGGAACAGTAATTGTAGCTGCTGGTGGGCAAAATGCATGTGGCTACTATAAAGCAGAAGCATTATCTGCCTCCGATAGTAAATCAACTATTGGCGACTGGCATTCCGGTGCAGCTACTGGTGTTGGTGCAGTGTCTTTTGGAATAAGGAGAACGAGTCATTGCAGAGATCTTACAGTCAGTTGCTGGCATCCATCACTGTCCTTCAACAATAAAAGGGAAGGGACCATAGAAGAAGCTAAATATAATAAGCAAAACAGGCAGAGGGACTGCCAGGAAAGTAAATACAGCAGTTCCAGAGGAGCAGGGAATACTGCACAGATTGATAGACAGGGAGAAGTGAGAGAAGAGAGATGAGGGCAAAGGGATCAGATTTAGTCATGGGAGATAATAGAGTAAAAAATCAGTGACATAGAAGAGGTGAACAGAGAGGGTCGATCGAGAAAGTTACATGTCAGCCAGAGTAATGCAGCAAGGAGAGGCATCAGACGGAATACGGGTTACACGGGGTAAAGACAAATAACAGAAAGTCATCCATTAATTACAGAGAAGAAAGTTAAAGTGAAGCGAGAAAGTGCAGCATTGGAGACAGCAATCCTCTGCATTTACAAAAGATGTGGGGGCTGATTCACAATTGCACGCAAGTCCGTTTTGTGGATTTTGCAAAACAGTATTTAGCGCTGCTCCTCCGCCGAGCATACACACACCTACAGACGATTCCGAGTCTTACGCATCTCAGTAGCATTCACGCTTGCATCACAATGGACGTATCTGGGTGGCAAAGGGGCAATCACACGTAAGCTAAGTCTAGGGGCATGGAGATGCAGCTGCGAGCTAGGCTGAGTGGCGAGTCTCCAGAGATCCATCTATTTTCAGGTGCAGCTCTTGCCCCATGTGTAGGGCTGGTGGCGAGACCGTGCTGATAATGATGATACCAGTAGGGGCAAAGTGGTCCCATAGATTCGTATAACTCCGCATTTACCCCCTTATTCAGAAGTACGTTGATGACGTACATCTTGAACACATACAAACACAGCCCATAAGATGACAGTTAGGAGCTGATTGCTTAGTGATTATGTTATGGCTTGTGTATATCTATGTACAATATAGGAAGAAAGTATCCGAGAGGTATATTACTGGAGTACAGTCTTATAGCGTTTGATGTTATTTCTGTCCATTGATGGTTGGGATTATGGGATAGATGTACTAAACCTTGGAGAGAGATAAAGTACCAACCAATCAGCTCCTGTCATTTTTCAAACACAGGGGGTCATTCAGACCCGCTCGCGAGCGGCAGGACGCTCGCAAGCGGGTCGATGTTCCCCACTGCGCATGCGCACGATGGAGGGGAGCTCCGTCGTGCGCATGCGCGAGCGCTGGGCTCACCATCGCTACGGGTCTCGCACCAAAGGGGGCGTGCTGTCTATGTTGATTGACAGCACGCCCCCTTTGGTGGGCATGCCGGGGGCGTGCCTGCCAGGCGGAGGCGTTCCCATGGGAACGCCTACCGTCTCAAGCCGGTCCCACTGACATCACTAGTGATGTCAGTGGGAGTGATTTTGGCTCTGATAGAGCCAAAATCACTCCAGGGCTGGCAGCAGCGAGACCCTACCGCAGGGTCTCCATCGCAAGCCCGATGGTCACGATGGTCAAGACCATCGCGACCATCATCATGGACGCTCGCTATAGCTGTGGGTGGTAACCCACAGCTATGCAAGCGTCCATGAGGATGCTCCAAAATAAGGTAGGAGGGCCCTGATTCAGAGCGAGCGCTCTGGTCAGAGCGTTCAGCTCTGAATCAGGCCCACAGCCCGTAAGATGTCAGTTAGGAGCTCATTGGTTGGTACTTTATCTACTTTAAGCTCCTGGCTGGTCTGTTTGCACTCTGTCGTATGTGCATACATGCATTAACCCCCGCATCCTGTTATCTGCTTGTTACTAAACCAAGAAGCCTGGTTAAGTTATCTGCCAAGCTGAGTAACCTCCATCGCACATCGCTGACACCTAGCAAGTACTACAGGTCCTGCCAGTGCCGTAACTAGGGTGGTGTGACCAGTGCCATGGCACAGGGCACTGCAGGGCAGGGGGCGCTGTTTGGGCCTCTAAATTTTCCGTTTTATTATCATTCTCAATAGTAGCTTCCTCTTCTTTTATTCCCAGCATCTCCTGGCCTCCCCTATCTCTTCCCTGGCTCTTCCCCAAGAGGCCATGGCCCTTTTTCAGGTGCATCTTCTGTCCCTATTTAAAAAAAATGGGGGGGGAGGCACCAAGGCCCTTTCTGGCACAAGGCACCAAAAAGTCTCATTATGGCTCTGGGTCCTGCTAATACTTGTTGCAGCTTATCACAGCATTAGAAATTAAGTACCGCCCAAATGTATTAAGAAACACACACAGGTACAGGGAGGATGTAGTTGGCATCCTGGCATGCAGGATGCTGGCGGTTTTAATACCGGCGCTGAAATCCCAACAGGTCAGGATCCCGGCACTAGTATCCCAACCGTTGGCATCCCGAAGGTAAGATATCGGGGTGCAGGGGGAGGGTAGCGTTAGCTTGCAGGGTTAGGGTTAGGCACCAGGGGAAGGGTTAGGCACCGGGAAGGAGTGTTAGGATTAGGGTGCGCAGACAGGGAGGTTAGGTTTAGGCACTAGGGGGGATGTTAGGTTTACGCACCAGGGAGGGGGTGATAGGTTTCACAGTGAAAATGTTGCGGTGGCCATTTTCCCTGATATTTGTACAGTAGAGGTGTCCCTGGTACCCTGGCGTGGATGCCATGTTTACTGGAGAACTGCGCATGCGTGGTCTGACTCTAGCACATTGCCAAAGTCTACTGCCCGACAGAGAGGTTTAGGTACTAGATGGGGATGGTTAGGGTTAGGCACCAAGAACGGTGGATTAGGGTTAGGGTCGGGGTTAGGGTAGAGGTTGGGAAAACTTCCTATGGGTGTCGGGATTCTGGCTCTCGGGATGCCGCTGTCGTATTCTGACTAGCGGCAACCTGACAGCCAGGATATCATACCCAACACGTACAGGGGCTCTGAGCCCGTCCTTAAGATGTGTTAGAAGTGCAGTGAACGCTAATACGATGTGACCACTTCCCATCGCTTGAAGTGATCTTTGGCGGTTGGCAATAGTGTTGTAGTGTAGTTATCATTGGAATATCTATAATGGGTGCAGTGTGTGCGGTCCACACAGGCCCACGGTGTTACGTTCTGGGTTATTTGTGGACCCGGGGTGGTAGCAGGAGCAATCACAGAAGCAGATTGTAAATAAAAACTAGGATTTTTAATAAGTGCTTGAGTGGACATATAATGTGGCAGTAAATAAAAGTCCAGGAAAATATAAATGTGCACAAGAGTTCTGTGGTGGGAGCAAAAAAGTTAATGTCCAGGTAGAAACAATTAGAGCAGTCCAGGTGTGCAGGTAGTGAAACTGAAGATAAACAAGCCAGGTTTGCAGATAGTGAACTGAAGTGCAGGATGTCAGCAGGCTCAGGCACTCAGGTATGGGCAAGGGTGATGGAGGTAGCGGGGTAGTCCAGTGGGAACTAGGAGCTGACAGGCAGACTGGCAGACAGCGGATTCACAGGAACAGGAAAGCACAGAGAACTCCCTCTCAGCTAGGCTGAGATACACGTTGCACTGGCAAAGAAGGAAGGCACTGACCCTTCCTAAATACCCCATGCCGTGCTGTTACTGGCCGGAGGGAACATGTGACTCACCAGGATTGGCCAGCCGCATCACATGGCCAGAAGGCAAGATGGCAGCGCCCATGCCAAACGGAATGGAGACGCCGCCAGGCCTTACCAGCGCAGAGTGACAACAGGCCCGCACAACAACGCGTGCAGCCAAAGCCCCCCGCCAGACACCAGCTCCGCCACCAGACAGCCCGCGCCACAATGACCTCACAGGTAACACTCGCCTAGCGCCATGCTGAAATACCCTGGCCGTGACACACGGTTTCAGCGGGGGCCCACACCACACATCCTGCTCCAGTGGTGGATTTTACTTAGGGATTGCAGGGCTGCAGCCCCCACCATAAAATGTGCCACCTCAGTGAGCCAGGTGCAGTCCATGACTGCACTGGCAACAAACTGTGACTGGCAGCGGCTACCCATTGGTGATGCTACCTGCCAGTCATACACAGGATGGGCTGCGATTAGCAGAGAACGGCTTCCAGCAGAAGACGCTGTCCTGCCTTCCGAGCAGCCCTACACGGCTTCTAAGGGCTGCAGCTGATGTAGTCCCTAGAAGCCGGTGTTATGCGCATGCACTGCGCCACCACTGTTCATGCGTCGGTCCGAGCACCTCCCATATCCTTTTCGCAGGCGTCGGCACCTGGGCGGCCGGATCAGCAGTAGCAGCAGCCCCCTCATGTAACAGGCTAGGGGCCGCTGCTGCCCTGCACTCATTATTAATACTTACCTCTTCAGAGTCCCACGTTGGCGCTGCATTTGCAGTGCAAATCACAGTGAAAATGTTGTGGCGGTAATTTTCCATGATATTTGTGCATGCATAGTAGAGGTATCCCCGATACCCTGGCGTGGACGCCATGTTTACTGGAGACTTGCGCATGCGCGGTCTGACTCTAGCACAATGCCAAAGTCTACTGCCCCACAGAGAGGTGGAGGCACGCACGAAGTAGTCTGCACACAGGCCCCTTCTTCTCATAAACGGCCCCTGGTAGTTATGGTAACTTAGTAGTGATTGATGTTCTCAGCAGATGAGACAATGCCTATTGGTCACCTGCTGAATCATTGTTGTCCGCACTTCATGGAACGTTATCATCCTACCGGAATGCGGAGTCTCCTAGGAATAAATAACTGTTTTTTTTTTAGGGTTGGTTCTTCCATCCGTGATGGATGAGCATATGGGAGGTTATAAGTTTAATTTCACAGTACATTCAATCACTGTCTCTTAAAATCATTGTGAAATTGGTGGAGACAGCAAGTCTAAAATAAGCATCACTTTACTTATTGAATATTATTTCTAGGTCAGTTCTCATTGTTTTCTAAAGCTGAGTACTAAACAGAGGGTGGAATGTTTCCTAACTCTTTCTATATCCAGATCGTTTCTCAGAATATGGCTGGTTTTGATGGATACAGCAAAATGAAGGGCTTTCATTAAAAACAACATTTTATTGCTGTAAAAATCTGTCTGTGTTTAAAGCTACAATAGTGGGTAAAGTAACAATATTTCTATGTTGTGTACACCGCACTGATACAAACATTTATGGTCGTTTTTGTAATTGCTAAGAAGTTCCGTTCCACGCAACAGAATAGATGATGACAATATTGTAACTACTGGGAATTACAGTAAGAGTTTACACAGAACTCTGACCCTGAGCAAGAATAAGTCACTATAGTTACATAATATTATTGTATAATGAAAAGTTTCAAATGGAACCTAAATCAGATGGACATATTGTTACCATTCATTTGCCTCATATTAGTAATGGAGCTAAGGACAAAGGACACTGACCTGTATATAACACAGCCTTACAATGGTTCAGCCCAGTGCCAAGTTTACAGTATAATACAGCACTCACAGTATATAATACAGCTTCATGCTACCATTACACAATTATACATGACACTTTATACAACACAGCCCTGATGCCCCAAGTACATTACAGGTACTGTGTCACTAGGATGCAATTTAGTTACCAAGCCCCAAGTATGCAGTACAGCTCTCATGACCTCTGTATACAGAAGAGGATAGATCCCCTTCAGTTTTTGTACCCCAACGTCATCATTTACTATCCAACGTCATTCCTTACCATCCACGTTGATATAAAGGGGGAATATAATCCTGTGGCGAGCGAAGCAAGCCTGTGAGGGGACAAGTTTCTTTTTTTGTGGACTGTATGGGCATGGAACCGCACTTCCGCCCTCACTTCACATCATTTCCGGGTACTAATACTGAAGGGGATCTATTCCTTTCCCTCTGTATACAGTACAGTTCCCATGCCGCAATATATACAGTAGTATAGTTCCCATGCCTCAGTGAACAGTACAGCCTCTGTGACCCAGTATACAGTCCAGTTCCCATGCCTCAGTATACAGTACAGCCAAGGCCTTAACTAGGGGTGTGCGAGTGGTGTCACTGCACAGAGCGCAGGGCCCTGTGGACGGCACCGTCGCTGCCCCCACGGTCCCTGCATCTGGCAAGCAGGGTGCCTGGAATGGTTCCCTGCTTGCTAGAATCGCTAGGACACTGCAGCCCATATGCATAATCCCTTCTGCCCTTCTCCCATGCGACCCTCCTCCTTACCTTTTCCGCTTCCTCCTCCTTCACACACAGGTCAAGCCAAGAGCTCCGCCTCCAGCAGCAAGAACAGCGGCCGCTGGTCCTTCCTCGGCCCTCACATGTATCCGAGGACACTGCCGTCCTGCTTCTCAACAGCCAGCTGGTGCCATGAGCTGGGGGTGAATGTGGTCTCCCCTGCACACCGGAGCTGTACTGGCACTTTGCTTAGAGAGGGAGGGGTGTGAAGTTGATTTGGAGGTCCAGAGGAGTTTGTCTAATGTTCCATAGTGGCTGTGCTGGTGACCCGACCGGGTATACTCCCTCCTGGGTAGTGGAGTGGTGTCAGTGGTGTAACAATGGACCCCGCGGTGGCTTCCAGACTACTTAATCCCGGCGAGGGTTAAATGACAGGCGTCTAAATCTAGACGCCTGTCATGTTACTGATGCCGGGAGACCAGCGCCTGGCATTCCAGCCAGGCGCTGGGTGCGGACAGCCGCGCGGGGGGGGGGGGAGGTTAGGTTTAGGGCTCCCGGGGGGGACTTAGGGTTAGGCACCCCCCCGGGAGGTTAGGGTTAGGCAAGGGGGTTGGAGGATTAGGGTTAGGCACCCCTGGGGGAGGTTAAGGTCAGGCATCCCCCCAGGGGACTTAGGTTTAGGCGGCAGGGAAGGGGGGGGTTAGGTTTAGGCATTTAGAGGGGGGATTAGGGTTAGGCACAGGGGGTGGAGGTTAGGGTTAGGCACCCTAAAGGAGGGTTAGGGGGTAAAATTAGGTTAGTTTATACTTACCTGGGGATGATCGGAATTTCCTCCTCTGTCGGGCTGCCACTGCAGGGATTTGAACCGCCGGCCGCATAATCATACCGATTCCCACTACTTCAATCGGTACAACTAGGGGCACTACTTTAAGGGGCACAACAGGGGGCACTGCATAAATGGCCAGAACTACAGGGGGCACTACATATGGGGCACTGCATATGGGCATAACTACAGGGGGTACTACATATGGGCACAACTACAAGGGGCACTGCATATGGGCACAAGTACAGGGGCATGACTACAGGGGTACTGCATATGGGAACAACTACTGGGGGCCCTGCATAAGGGGCACAAACTACTGGGGGCACTGCATAAGGGGCACTACTGCAGGGGGCACTGTATAATGGGCACTATATAAGGGGCACTTCTACAGGGGGCATTGCATAAGGGGAACTACTACAGGGGGCATTTAATAAGGGGCACCACTACAGGAAGCACTGCATAATGGACACAACTACAGGGGCACTACTACAGAGGGCACTGCATAAGGGGCACTAACTTGATACACGCAGTTTACAGATAAAAGCTATGTTCCCAATAATCTGGTTCTACATGGACATAGAAACTGTGCAACCTGTCTTGAGCTGAGGTGACAGACTTGCAGGAGTGGATAGAAGGGCTAGTGAGGTAGATTTTTCAGGGTGGGATGTAATGGGCATTACTGCATGGCATAATGTGTAAGCGGCATTACTGTGTGGCATAATGTGTTGTAATGGGCATTACAGTGTGGCATTATGTTTTATAAGGGCATTATTGTGTGGCATAATGTGTAAAAGGCTTTACTGTGTGGCATAATGTGTTGTAAGGGGCATTATGGTGTGGCATAATTTGTTATAATGGCATTATGGTGTGGCATAATGTGTTATAAGAGGTGCGCGCAGAAACTTTTTTGGCAAGGGGAGCAAAATATATAGTTACGCCACTGAGTGGTGTGTGTGTATGCGTGTTGTGTAGTGTGTATTAGTGTAGTGTGTTTTACTGTGTAGTGTGCTGTGTAGTGTACTTGGTAACTGAGAAGTGCTGGCTTCACCCTTACCTGAGGCTACTGAAAAGGAAGCGGGCACTGGAACCTTCCCTGTGCCATATTCTCTCATCCCCCCTCTCCTTTCAGTCTGGAGGGTGCATAGTCTGTATTCCTGGGAATAGCTCTCAGTCACTGGCCCCATCTTACCCATGTATTAGAATACTATGTCCCATTTATTTCTCAAGGTCATAGACCATCATCTCCAGACAATTTAAATACGCCCCTTCCCCACAAGACCACACCCCTTTTTTTTGTTTGGGCATGCACCACCTAATATCATAATTAAAAATAGGAGGGGGGGGGGTCTTCTATTCTCTTTCTGGCACAAGGCACCAGTTACAGCTCTGAGTATAGCCTCTATGTCTCCAGTATACAGTACAGTTCCCACGACCTCAGTATGCATTACAGCTCCCATGTCCCCAGTATACAGTCCAGCTAACATGTCTCCAGTATACAGTACAGCTCCCATGGCCCCTGTATACAACACAGCTCCCATGCCCCCATTACACAGTACAGCACCCATGTCTCCAGTATACATTTCAGCTACCATGCCCCAGTATACAGCACAGCTCCCATGCCCCAAGTATGCAGGAAAGAGCCCAGACCCTTGGTATACAGTAAGCTTACACATCCCCTGCATGCAGGACTGTTTCGATACTCTCAGTAACTTACATAGATTACAAAGCACAAAATCATCCCACATTATATATAATTTAACTCCACTCCCCTGAATTTAGCCCCATTTCATGCTCCTAAATATAGTGCAACTCCATGCCCCAATATACAGTTCAGCTGCTTAACCTTCTATTCAGCACCTATAATGCCCCCAGCTCCCGTCTCAACAGTTTGGCTGAAGAATCAGTTTAGGTCTACAGAAGACTTTCCAGAACAAGATGTCTGGATTTGCAGAGCTGCAGTTTGCACAGAGAGGAGATTTTGGGCCTGATTCAGAGCCGTTCGCTATTTGCGGTCGTTCGTTCAAAAACAAGGGGTGGCTATTCAAATAATCCCTTCGCAATTTGCAGTCTGTTCCCACCTCTAAGTCTGAACGAGCGCGCAAAACATACGCTCGTTTATTTGATAAAAACGCCCCCTGGCCGCTCGCACCATACGTCATGTCCGCTATTTATTAGATTAATCGAGTACATCGTACAGCGTATGAACTGCTCGCTATTCTTGTGGTTGGTTTTTTCAACCACTATTTTGCGAGCAGTTCTGAGTTAAAAAAAACCAAGTGACGTGGTCAATGACGCTGCTGTATTAATTATGCACTCCCTTAAAACGCCCGTTTTGACCTTTAAGCACGCCTGCGTTCGAATTCCACTCCCCCGTTTTCAAACACCTTCCCCTGTTACCACCCACATACGCCTCATTCTGTCACTCAAAATAGTAGGCACTCGCTATATAGCGTACAAACGATTTTCGGCCGCACTGACTGGTTCGCGCATGCGTACTAAAAACCGTACGCATGCGCAGATGTGCGAACATCGCTCGGAACGAGCGTACGGCCGCTAGCGAGCGGCTCTGAATGAGGGCCTTTGTCATTTCTTAGTATGTGGCAGGAAGCCTCTGGGAAGGGCTTTTAAAGATGCACCAGGCCAGTTCCAGCCAGCTTTCTACTGACTTTCACTACAAAATGTGGCATGATGGGCCCACAAGTGCAAATGGCCCATTTTAGCTTTACCCTATATAGAAAAAATAGGGATGTTCAAAAAAACCCATTTTCCGGTGCTTATAATAAAATAAAATACTAATGCATTAACACTAGCTGCGAGTAAAAAATTACTGGCTGCTAGCCCAGTAAGACTAAAATGTAAAACAATACAATACTAAAGCAGACCACGCTAGTGCTGTGAGGCAATAGTTAATATGAATACAGGTTGAGTCTCCTGTATCCAAATATTCCGAAATACGGAATAATTTTGGTATGACTTAGATAATGAAACCTTTGATTTTTGATGATTCAATGTACACAAACTTTGTCTAAGGCACAAATTATTAAAAATATTGTATAAAATTACCTTCAGGCTGTGGGCCTGATTCAGAGCCGGACGCAATTAGCGCTCGCTTGTTCAGAAAAAGGGGGTGGCTATTCAAATGAACCGTCCGCTCTTTGCGGTCTGTTGCCGCCTCTATGTCTGAACGAGCGAACAAAACATGCAGACGTTTATTTGAAAAATACGCCCCCTGGCCACTCGCATCATACGTCATGTCCGCTATTTATTAGATTAATCGAGTACATCGAACAGCGTATGAACTGCTCGCTATTCTTGTGGTTGGTTTTTGCTACCACTATATTGCGAGCAGTTCTGACTATAAAACAACCAGGTGACGTGGTCAATGACGCTGCTGTATTAATTATGCACACCCATAAAACGCCCGTTTTGACCTTTAAGCACGCCTGCGTTCTGATCTCCACTCCCCGTTTTCAAGCACCTTCCCCTGTTACCACCCACATACGCCTCCTCATGTCATTCAAAATAGCAGGCATTCGCTATATAGCGAACAAATGATTTTCGGCCGCACTGACTGGTTCGCGCATGCGTATTAAAAACCGTACGCATGCGCAGATGGGCGAACATCGCTCAGAACGAGCGTACTGCCGCTTACGAGCGGCTCTGAATCAGGCCCTGTGTGTATAAGATGTATATGAAACATAAATGAATTTCATGTATGTACACAAACTTTGCTTGAGCCAGAAAATTATTGAAAATATTGTATAAAATTACCTGCAGGCTGTGTGTTTAAGGTCTATATAACACATAAATGCATTCTGGGCCTGATTCAGACACGGTCGCAAGCTCTGAGTGCTCGCAACTGGGTCGATGGTGGCCCAGAGTGCATGCACACGATGGAGCCGGCTCCGTCGTGCGCATGCGCGAGACCTGGATAGCAACGGGCAAGCCATCGCTCTGGGTCTCGCACCAAAGGGGGCGTGCTGTCGATGTTGAGTGACAGCACGCCCCTTTTGGTGGGCGGGCCAGGGGGTGGCTGCCCAGACGGAGGCATTCCCATGAGAACGCCTACCGTCTGGGGACGGCCCCACTGACATCACAAGTGGGAGAGCTTTCGGCTCTGTCAAAGCCGAAAGCTCTCTGGGGCTTGCGGCAATGAGACCCTACCACAAGGGTCTCGTCGCAAGCCCAATGGTCGCGATGGTCTTGACCATGGCGACCATCTTCCTGGCCGCTCGCTATAGCTGTGGGTGGTCACCCACAGCTATGTGAGTGGCCAGGAGGCCGTCCAGAAAAAAAAATAGCCCGGCCCTGATTCAGAGCGAGCGCTCTGTCAGATTGAGCGGCTCTGAATCAGGGCCCCTGTGTGTATATTTTGGTCCCATTCCCAAGATATTTCATTATGATATGCAAATATTCCAAAATACGGAATACCACTGGTCCCAAGCATTTTGGATATGGGAGACTCAACCTGTACAGTACAGGGAGAATACTCAGTGCATCATCCGCCGCTGCACATGGCGTCTGATGGCACGGCTGATCAGGGGAAGCCAGCGCTGAGTTACGGCCGATCCCAGGCCGAATCCTGACAGCAAATGCCTAGGGGCATGCATTCCAAGCATAGGGCCAGCTCAGCTTGACAGTGGGCAATGGCGGGATCGGGACTGTTCTTGCTGTCCTACGGCGATTGGAGCTCTCAGCTCAGCTGTGATCATGCGGAAGCGCATACAGCCGGCAGCAGCAGGAATCAGAGACAGTGGGGGGCAGCGGGCAGTAACAAAAAGGGCTGCTGGGCATGCCCAGCCACAGTAGCTCCTCCTCCCATGGGCCTTTGCGGAGTCCAGCAGTCTGGGCCTGTCTGCAGGGAGACACACAGTGGGGAGGGGGCACCAATGCTCTTGCTGGCACAGGGCACCAAAATGGCTAGTTACAGCTCTGTGGATGAGGATTGCAATGGGTGAGGGGCTGATGGATATTGCTGTTTGCTGCTGTGATCTGTACTGCTGGTTGATTCGTGCTGTGCTGGGAGAGGGGTGCTTGGTCAGAGGTGGAACTAGCGACGGTGCTAGGGGGCACCACTCAAAATCTTGCCTAGGACATCAAACTTGTTAGGGCCAGCTCTGCCTACTGGTAACAGCATCCAGAGGCGGGTCTCTGGTGATTAGGGGGATCACCTCCAATGAATGTATCCGGATCCCAAGGTTCTATAACCCTCATATGCCTGAAGTTACTTTAAATCCCGGTCAATCTGTTATGCGAGTTAAGCAGTATACTAGTAAAATGGTGGTAACTTCCACGTGGTATAGCACGGACCCGGGCTTCCAGAAAATACTGTGGTCTTACTGGTGCCCCTTCCAGGAGGGAGCAGATCTGCACAATCGCATCATTTTGGCCCCGACCCCGCTACACACTGCCGATATGACAGGCATTGTGATGCAGGGGGCGGGGCCAAAATGACGCGTAACCCCCCCCCCCCCCGCTGCGGGACTTTTACATGTAATTGCGGGGGGGATAGGAGGGGTCGGCGGCAGCCGGGAGTCTTGCCTCCTTTCCTGGGAGCTCGGGAGCGGCACCCGATTTTCGGGAGGCTCCCGACCAAATCGGGATGGTAGGGAAGTATGCATACTCCGGTGTGGATGACGCTGTGCAGGTGACCACCAGGTCATGTCCTCACCAGCTCTCAGTGGTCCGCTGTACACATGCAGTGAAACAGGACACCTGAAACTCAGTTTCCCCACCGATGTTGGTGACGGGTATCGGTGTGAGCCAATGTCCTGTTCCATTTAGACAAATGTAACAAGGAGCTTTTGGTCATGAATTCTTTTTGTTGATGCACATACTGTATGTATTTATGTACGGTTGATTTCCGTTTCCCAAGTCATTAACAGGAGTTGAGTATAAGCAGTAACAGAGATGACATTGCTGTCCCTTAGCTGAGCCAGTATAAAGGACCTGGGTATTAGCAGTAACGGAAGTGACATCACTGTCCCTTAGCTGAGGCAGTACACAGAAACCGGGTATAAGCAGTAACGGAAGTGACATCACTGTCCCTTAGCTGAGGCAGTATACAGAAACTGGGCATTAGCAGTAACGGAGGTGACGTTGCTGTCCCATAGCTGAGGCAGTATACAGGAAATAGGTATCAGCAGTAACGGAAGTGACGTTGCTGTCCCTTAGCTGAGGTAGTATACAGAAACTGGGTATAAGCAGTAACGGAAGTGACATCACTGTCCCTTAGCTGAGGCAGTATACAGAAACTGGGTATTAGCAGTAACGGAGGTGACGTTGCTGTCCCTTAGCTGAACAGTATACAGAAACTGGGTATTAGCAGTAATGGAGGTGACGTTGCTGTCCCTTAGCTGAGGCAGTATACAGAAACTGGGTATTAGCAGTAACAGAGGTGACGTTGCTGTCCCTTAGCTGAACAGTATACAGAAACTGGGTATTAGCAGTAACGGAGATGACGTTGCTGTCCCTTAGCTGAGGCAGTGTACAGAAACTGGGTATTAGCAGTAACGGAGGTGACGTTGCTGTCCCTTAGCTGAACAGCATACAGAAACTGAGTATTAAAAACAGACAAATCTCAGGTGCACAACTCCAAATTCTTAATAATTTATAAATGCAATCAAATTTTGCAATCAATAGAGGTTTTTAGCATAATCTTGGCCAAGGTTATGGGCCTACCCACCATATCCAGGTAACCTCTTTAGGGTAGGTCCCTAACATGCTGCGATTCAAATCCAGAGCGCAGGACACCCCCAAACTAGCCCAGCTAAGCTGCCCCAGGGCACTGCCATAGTAAGAAAAGTACAGTGTAAAAGAGATAGTTAGGAGCAGCTGCTGCTGCATATAAAGAATGAAAATAAAAAGTGAGGTACATATATAATAAATAAACAGTGAAGGGTTAAAATGTGTTATAAAAGAAAAATATTTTATAATGTGGTGCCCTGTAACAGATCAACAAAGGCAATCCAGGGGGACCCACGCCCCCAAAATTAACCAAAGTTGCACTACAGTATATAAAACTTGTAGGACTTACCTAGAATTGTGCCTAATACCAGTGTGCATATTCATTACAAGACTCCATGCATTTAAACCAATAAGGTAGGGGTGCTAATCCAGACTGAGGGCGTCTCCTTTCCCTCAGGTGTGCAATAAAGCACATTAAATGGAGTATATAGGGAAAGATTTCTGGACTGCACACCCTGAATATATATATATAATGGGAGGTGCTACCTGATGAGACTAATTGCAGGCACAAAAACAGACAAATCTCAGGTGCACAAATCCAAATTATTAATAATATATAAATGCAATTAAATTTTGCAATCAATAGAGGTTTTTAGCATAATCTTGGCCAAGGTTATGGGCCTACCCACCATATCCAGGTAACCTCTGTAGGGTAGGTCCCTAACATACTACACAACGGAGGTGACGTTGCTGTCCCTTAGCTGAGGCAGTATAAAGAAACTGGGTATAAGCAGTAACGGAGGTGACGTTGATATAGTGAACACTTTAAAGGTGCAAACTCTGGCTTGTTAGCAGTTTACTTTCCTGTTATCCTCATGTAATTATTCAGTTAACAATGAGCCCATTATAATACAATTGAACAAGCGCCAAATATTTTATATATTTTGTATTTTATATTTGTCTCCCAGCAACCGGTCTCCTGCGGTTGACGTCATTTGGCTGCAACGGGGAGCTGCGCCAATGCTGACGGAGGTCAGACAGAGGTACGGGGGCTGGACTGCACTTAGGGTGTATCTGGTGAGGGGTGTATATAGTTGGGTTAAGTTTTCTCTATTATTGTCCTGATGAAAATTCATACACGAATTGAAACGTTGAATTTGATTGAGGGGGCTCAGTGTTATTATTATTAGCAATTGCCTGATGTCTGTGTATGTGCATATTGTGGAGGAGGGCACTAGCAGAAGCTGTGCCTAAAAGGTTTAGTGCTGAGTATCTGGATTTATATATATATATATATATATATATATATTATAATCTAAAAGTTTGATTCTTGATTAACAATTGCTAGGATATACACATGATATCCAATTGACTGATGAAAATAGTCACAGATACAAATTAATTGATTAATAATGGTCAGCTGTGTCACCCTTAACTTACTTATTCCAAGATATAAGATATCCCTCCAATATAATCAACAGCTTGTTATAGGTTTGAGGCCTGCCACTGGAAGTCCTAATATGGAACACTTGAATGCTGGTAAATATATTGCTTGAATATAGATAAGGGAGACCTAGTTGAAAAAATAGATGCATTGCTAACAAATCCATATAGATATAGGCACATATATACTTGTATGGATAATAAGGTCTGATTTACAACTTGTTCTTATTGGTATGCAACAATTTATTGAAATGAAAACTTCCAACACCAATCCTAACAAAATTAGGCAGGATTAGAATTATATTTGTTTATAATCAATTACATCTACTGTATATATTATTAGTGCCTTTACATATATTGTGAATTGATATATATTAAGTAGGGGTGTGAACCGGCCACTTTTCGTGTTTTGTGGTTTGGTTTTGGATCTGGATCTTTCTTCGGGTTTTGGATCTGGATTGGTTTTGCCAAAACACCCTTCCGTGTTTTTGGTTCTGGGTTTTGTGTTTTGGATCTGGATTTTTTTTATAAAAACAGCTTTAATCACAGAATTTGTTGGTTTTTCTGCTCCTATGCTATTATTAACCTCAATAACCTTCATTTCCACTCATTTCCAGTCTATTCTGAACACCTCACACCTCACAATAGTGTTTTTATCTCCAAAAGGTTGCACGGAGGTAGCTGGATGACTATGCTAAGCGATACGAGTGGGCGGCACAAACACGTGACCCATCTAGGAGTGACACTGCAGTGGCAGACAGGATGGCAGTTTGAAAAACTAGGCCCCAAACTGTACATAATGCAAAGAAAAAAAGAGGTGCAAGATGGAATTGTCCTTGGGCCCTTCCACCCACCCTTATGTTGTATAAACAGGACATGCACACTTTAACAAACCAATCATTTCAGCCTCAGGGTCTGCCACACGACTGTGGCTGAAATGATTGGTTCATTTGGGCCCCACAAAACAAGCTGGTAATTAATCTGTCCCTGCACAAACTGGCTCTACGGAGGCAAGATGTCGTCCTCATCCTCCTCATCATCCGATTCCTCATCCTCTTCAGTGTTGTGTACATCCTCATCCTCACAGAGTATTAATTCGTCCCCGCTGGAATCCACCACCACAGGTTCCTCTGTACGTTCTGGAGGCTGGTCTCCCTGGAAGAGTTGATAATTCATTTTTATGAACATCATTTTCTCCACATTTTGTGGAAGCAACCTCCTACGCCTTTCAATGACAAGGTTCCCAGCTGCACTAAACACTCTTTCGGAGTATACACTGGAGGGGGGGCAACTCAGGTAAAATAGAGCCAGTTTGTACAGGGGCCTCCAAATTGCCTCTTTTTCCTGCCAGTACAGGTACGGACTGTCTGACATGCGTACTTGGGTGCTGTCACCGATGTAATCCTCCACCATTCTGTCAATGGTGACAGTATCATATGCAGTGACAGTAGACATGTCAGAAATTGTTGCCAGGTCCTTCAGTCCGGACCAGATGTCCAAACTTGGTCCTGCCTGCCCTGCATCATCGCCAGCGGGTTGCTTAGGATACCTAAGTTTTTTCCTGGCAGCCCCAGTTGCGGGAGAAAATTAAGAAGGAGCTGTTGACTTGTTACGTTCCGCTTCAGCTGACAGTGTTTTCACAAGCAGGTCTTTGCACCTCTGCAGGCTTGTGTCGGCCGGAAAGAGAGACACCACATAGGCTTTAAACCTAAGATCGAGCACGGTGGCCAAAATGTAGTGGTCTGATTTCAACAGATTGATCACCCTGGAATCCTGGCAAAGCGAATGAAGGGCTTCCTCCACAAGTCCCACATGCCGAGCGGAATTGCTCCGTCTTAGCTCCTCCTTCACTTTCTCCAGCTGCTTCTGCAAAAGCCTGATGAGGGGAATGACCTGACTCAAACTGGCAGTGTCTGAACTGACTTCACGTGTGGCAAGTTCAAAGGGCTGGAGAACCTTGCACAACACGAAAATCATTCTCCACTGCGCTTGAGTCAGGTGCATACCCCCTCCTTTGCCTATGTCATAGGTCGATGTATAGGCTTGAATGGCCTTTTGCTGCTCCTCCATCCTCTGAAGCATATAGAGGGTTGAGTTCCACAGCGTCACAACCTCTTGCTTCAGGTGATGGCGAGGCAGGTTCAAGAGTGTTTGCTGGTGCTCCAGTCTTCAGCACGCAGTTGCTGACTGGCGAAAGAGGCCAGGAATATTTCGGGCCACCCAAAGCGTCTCCTGCACGCCCCTGTCGCTTTTCAGAAAATTCTGCACCACCAAGTTTATTGTGTGAGCAAAACATGGGACGTGCTGGAATTTGCCCAGATGTAATGCCCGCACAATATTGGTGGCGTTGTCAGATATCACAAATCCCCAGGAGAGTCTAAGTGGGGTAAGCCACTGGGCAATGATTTCCCTCAGTTTCTCTAAGAGGTTGTCGGCGGTGTGCCTCTTACTGAAACCGCTGATACACAGCGTAGCCTGCCTTGGAACGAGCTGGCGTTTCTGAGATGCTGCTACTGTTGACGCTGCTGTTGTTGCTGCGTAAGGTGATACATCTACCCAGTGGGCTGTCACAGTCATATAGTCCTTAGTCTGCCCTGTTCCACTTGTCCACATGTCCGTGGTTAAGTGGACATTGGGTACAACCGCATTTTTCAGGAGACTGAGGACAATTTTTCTGAAGTTTCTGTACAGTCTCGCTATCGCCTGCCTAATGAAGTGGAATCTAGATTTGGAACCTGGGACACACTACCTCCATCAATTGTCTAAATCCCACTGCACTAATGGCGAATACCGGACGCACGTCTAACACCAACATAGCAGTCAAGGCCTCAGATATACGTTTTGCTTGACAGTAACTTTTTATGAATGCGCTGCAGGTGACGTATAAGGGAGGGTATTCCTAGGTGGTTAACGTCCCTACCCCTACTTATTTCACCTTTACATATGGTACATATGGCAAGACAGTTGTTGTCCGGATTTGTATAGAAATATTGCCAGACCAAAGAGGTGGAATGTTTGGTCTTCTGCCCAGGCATGACCGTGATGGGCTTTTTCATCACACGGACAACAACTGTCTCCACCGGAGCCTGATTTAAATAAACCACATCACCATCAGAATCCTCCTCGCCAACTTCCTCCTCAGCGCCAGCTACACCAGTATCCTTATCCTGTTGTACTTCAACAGTGACATCTTCAATTTGAATCAGCAAGTGGACTGTGGGTGCTCCTTTCAGGATTTGCAGAGGGCGTGCAAATGGTGGAAAGAGCCACCTCTTCCCGTCCAGTGCTGGGAAGGTCAGGCATCGCAACCGCCACCACACTTGGACTCTCCTTGGGGATTTGTGATATCCTCTTAGAACGCACAGTTCTTGGGCCGTGCTTTTGCCAGCTTAACTCATTTGATTTTTATAGCGGGATGAGGGCTTCCATCGTCATGTGAAGCTGAACCACTAGTCATGAACATAGGGAAAGACCTTAGCCGTTCCTTGCCACTCCGTGTCGTAAATGGCATATTGGCAAGTTTACGTTTCTCCTCAGATGATTTAAATGTTTTTTAAGGTCATTTTCCTGAACTTTGTCATTTGGGATTGTATATGCCGTCTACTATGATATTGCGCATCGGCCTTGGCAGACGACGTTCATAGCATGTTATCGTCTATGTCATAACTAGTGGCAGCAGCTTCAGCACTAGGAGGAAGTGGTTCTTGATCTTTCCCTATTTTATTTTTATCGGAGAAAGTTTGGTCCTCCATTTATGTTATATTGATATACTGTATACGTGCGGCTAAGGCGCACACAAACACAGAAAATTATTTTTTATTATTGTTGGAGACTAGTGCACTTTGTGGGTTACACCACCCTTTAAGAAATGAGCCAGCCGGCTCTTTACTTATGGGACACAGGCGCACGCTTGGTGCTGCTCCTTTGTTGATGCACGTGCAGCTACAGTGCACACAATTCACAAAGAGAAAAAAAAGAAGAATTTTTTATTTTTGTGGAGCGCACTTTGGGGGTTACACCACCCTTTAACAGACAGACGGACGCTTGGCGCTACTTTGTTGATAACCGTGCGGCCACAGTGCACACAATTCACAAACACAGAAAATAATTTTTTATTTTGTTTGGAGTGCACTTTGGAGTTACAGAACCCTTTAACGGTCAAGCCAGCCGGCCCTTATGACACAGGCGCACGCTTGGCGCTACTTTGTTGATGCACGTGCGGCTACTGCGCACACAATTCACAAACACAAAAAAATATATATTTTTATTTTTTTTGGAGTGCACTTTGGGGGTTACAGCAACCTTTAACGGACAAGCCAGCTGGCCCTTTACTTATGGGACACAGGCGCACGCTTGGCGCTGCTCCTTTGTTGATGCACATGCAGCCACAGTGCACACAATTCACAAACACAGAAAATATTTTTTTATTTTGTTTGGAGTGCACTTTGGGGGTTACAGCACCCTTTAACGGTCAAGCCAGCCGGCCCTTATGACACAGGTGCACGCTTGGCGCTACTTTGTTGATGCACGTGCGGCTACTGCGCACACAATTCACAAACACAGAAAATAATTTTTGATTTTGTTTGGAGTGCACTTTGGGGGTTACAGCACCCTTTAACGGTCAAGCCAGCCGGCCCTTTACTTATGACACAGGCGCACGCTTGGCGCTACTTTGTTGATGCACGTGCGGCTACTGCGCACACAATTCACAAACACAGAAAAATTATATATTTTTTTTGCACTTGGGGGGAGCACCCCTGATGGACAGAGCACCCCCTGGACAACACTACAGCACCCCTTTAGGACTGGGACACTGCACAGGACTTGGAGTGGACACAGCCCCTATGGACAACTGACTGCACAACACAGTCCAGCCAGCCCCTATGGACTTTGGAGGAGTGGACACAGCCCCTATGGACAACAGCAGCACAGCACAACACAGCCAGCCCCTATGGACTTTGGAGGAGTGGACACAGCCCCTATGGACAACAGCAGCACAGCACAACACTACACCGCAGTACACTACACTACACTACACTTCACAGCCCAGCCAGCCCTAACTCCCACCCTCCCTCTTCACTGTCCACAGCCGAGTGAGAAAATGGCGCCGATGCGGGTACCTTATATAGAATCCAAAACCCGTGAGACCCGGAAGGCGGGATGATGACGTTTTGCCTCGATTACAGATCCGAGTCAGGCGGGAAAATCGAGCCCGACTCGGATCGGCCTCGGATCGGGGGGGCTCAGGGGGTTCGGATTTCAGAAATCCAAATCCGCTCACCCCTAATATTAAGTGAAAAAGGTATTATGGACCAGACAAAAGATTATTTTCATTATATATTACTTACAGAAGTAGATATGTTGCGCTATTAATCCAGCTCAATTGTCCTATTAATAATCAGTCATTTGGGACCAGATTTGTCCCCCAACACGATGCAGCTTCCCGTTTAGGGGTTTTCTCACCACACCCCAATCGTCGATAATTCTAGGAAAAAAAGCAGGAGCGCACAATGGAGTATAATGTAAATTTTATATAGAAATAGATCTCTTATAAACGTACATTTCAGTAAACAAAATTCATCTTACCACAAGGCTGGTTATGGATGTCTATCCCTCTTACCAAAAGTCTGGTTATGGATGTCTATCCCTCTTACCACAAGCCTGGTTATGGATGTCTATCCCTCTTACCAGAAGCCTGGTTATGGATGTCTATTCCTCTGAGTATTACTGCTGTATGTCATGCAATCAGACGCCGGACTTTCCGGAGAGCTGGCGGGGGACTTAAAAGGAGCTGCCGTTTGCGTACATAGTCCGTTATCAGAGTACTTGCCAAAAGTCACCGTCCCAGGCATGCCCAAATGCGTTTCGTCATCAAAGGACTTTGTCAGTGGGTGTGTCCAAGTGTCTTTGTTACTGCCTTTTATCCTGTTACTTTGTTTCAGCTTTCAATGATTCCGTCCCTATTAGACACTGCAGGCTTTCTCAACTATTATAGACAACCCTTTTAAAATAAGAATTGGCAAATTGCCTAATACATTTAAAACAGCCAGTCTCAGCAGTATGAACAAACCAATTTGTCGTCACTGACAGATACCGTTTGGTGTTAGGTGTTAATACACCACAAGTGTCACTTTTTCAAGTCCTGTGAGTGCCACTGAATTTGTTCCTGCTTAGTTTTATATATATATGGAAAATGGGGTGGAAAGGACAAGCGCCAAATAGTGTGATAAATTAAAAAATAATTGTGCCCGTGCTCAAATAATAATGTGCGTACCAAAAGATAAATCTTTAAGGCTTATCTGTAAATCTTGTCAGTCGATTGAGTATACAAAGCTGGACCCGGGTTACTGGTGCCAGATAGGACCTTAGTAGGGAAAGGCTCTTGACAGAGCCAGGTGAAGAAGAAAAATAATATAGTGTAGTAATTTCAGAATACTGAGTCTCGTAATAAATGGTTATGCGTACCCGATAGATTCTTGTGTAGATGCATATAGTGTTAACCTTTGGTAACTTTATCCAGGTTTCTTCCTTATTTTTCAGTCCCAAAAGTACCCACATAAAGTGGTGATGGTCTGCTCACTCCCCTTGATATGCGGTCTGTCACCCTTGTCAATATACGAGCCAGAGAGGAGGACTTCATATATTATTTCATCTACTTATTATACAATCAGGACAGCCTGATTGCACACACACTGGGTTGGGAGAGAGACTGTGTCTGGCTGTGTCCTGTGCTGCAACAAAGGAGAAGTGGTTCCTGGATTGTATAATAAGTAGATGAAATAATATATGAAGTCCTCCTCTCTGGCTCGTATATTGACAAGGGTGACAGACCGCATATCAAGGGGAGTGAGCAGACCATCACCACTTTATGTGGGTACTTTTGGGGCTGAAAAATAAGGAAGAAACCTGGAT